>JAKTSW010000077.1:0-68258 GCA_030580435.1 Babjevia anomala
GAAACAGATTTTGAAGTTGACCCTCGCCCTTTCAAGGATATGTTGAAAGTCAGCTTGACTCGACCAATTGTCTTACTGTGTCGAGAACTGATCGTGCTTCTGATTTCGATCTATATGTCTGAGCTGTACGGTCTGTTATATATGTTCTTCTTCGCCTATCCCGCCATTTTCACCGAGCACAAAAATATGTCGTTTGGATGCACTGGTCTGATGTTTATTCCTGTCGGTGTCGGAGTGATCATTGCTGCATTTTGCGCTCCGATAGTAAACAATCACTATCAAAAGCTCTCAAAGAAATATCATGACGCAAGATGTACGACTGATACCGATGATGACCGCCTGTTGGTTTATTCCAATCGGCTTGTTTATCTTTGCCTGGTCAAGCTATCCCAAACTGAGCTAAATTGGTCCCTGCCTTACCGGTTTCCCTTGCGGTATCGGTTTCCTGCTTCTCTATAACTCGGCCAACAACTATATCATCGATTCATACTAGCATTTTGCCGCCTCAGCACTAGCAGCTAAAACATTTTTGCGATCGATCTGGGGTGCTTGCGTCGTGCTCTTCACTATTCAGATGTACTACAAACTCGGAAACAAGTGGACGGGAACCCTGCTCGCTTTCATCTCCCTCGCCTGCTGCCTGATTCTGTACGCGTTCTATTTCTGACGGGCAGAAATCAGTTCGTTCTCGCACTATGCATATTCACCTGAGCAGGACTTTCATCCGGTCAAGGAGAAGTCGGTCAAAGGAAGTGTACATATTTAGAATCGAAGATATGCCAACTAGAATACAACAACACTTTCAGTACCTTCAAACGAAATTCGCTTGATTAAGAAGTACTTTTTCGGGCCTCATATTGCCTAGCCGAGGACACTAGCAGTATTCGTTGAATATCGTCGTCTTTTTTATAGAACTTCAATAAACTGGAATATACGTTAGCAATCTAATGTATGAGTATGTATAGACTTTTAGAAACAAACCAATTGAAATTAAGTTAAGCAAACTCAGAGATACAATCAAAGCATCACAACTTGAATCAATGTAGATTGGTTACAGAAGTCCTCCAGAAATGAACTGGGAGGTTGGCAGGCCGGGGAACTGTGTAGTCATTTCATAGGATCCTATTGCAACGCCGAATGAAAAACAATATTCCGCCCTTAGTTGCGCGTATTTTAACCACTTTGCATGTCGGCTGCAAGCAACTTATTCATACGGGTCGATTGTGTATTAGGTTGAAAGACAGAAGTTGGTTATTGTTTGTCGATTTGGGTCTGTGTAGGTAGAATCTGGCTCTTGGAATTCTCTCTGCCATTGTCTCGTCTGCATCTTAGATGACCAAGATCACCTAGGTTATCAGACATTATATTCACCGGCAACTTCATTTAAATATATGTTACATTTATATTTATTTACTCTAATCCATAAAGTTCAAAATCTATCGTGATTACAACCCATTGCGTAAAATACAGCCTGTGACCAAAAACTTTGGTCGATGAAATAATGAAGATAACAGAAAATATATGAATGTCAACATTGAGCTTACCATTATGGTATTATCAAAGATATGTACAGTAAATTTAATACCATGCAGGGGTAAGCGTGCCAGTTGTTGTCATGTCCATGTACTGTCTTTGAGCGTTCTCCTGTAAAACATAGTTCTCCTTTCGATCGCCGCCTTGCTCATTCTGCGGATGAAGCAATTGCCCGCTCTGGCCGTCGTACTCGTTCTTCGTCTTATCTCTTTGTCTCTGCTGGTGAGTTCGCGCCTTCCGTAGAATCGTGCGGCAGAGAGCAAGTCAGCCGGAATCAAATTTAAGGCGCTGCCGCTGTTGTAGTTCTCCTGCTGATCGTGTTCTTCTCGCCTCGGTCGTCCCCGCTTGGTGATTCCAGCAGAGCCGGCAGAGACATGCTCACGTTTTCCTAGTTTTGACATCTTTTTCATGTTGCGAGCCTCGACCTTTTTCTGCTTCTGCTCCATTTCGACAGCACGTCTGTAGATCTTCCGATTCAGCCTGCTGTCGGGCTTCTCGTGCACGAGTTTCTCATGACGGTTGCGAGAGTCCTTCCTTACAAATTTCTTGGTACACCACTGGTAAGAGCAGGCATACTTGGCCTCCTGGTGCTGGTGCTTAACATGCCTGCTACACTCGTTCCTGTTGGGAAATCCGACAGTCGACCATGGACACGACAGCTCAGAGCATTTGAAAGGGCGACCTACTTCCTCGTCTAAGATATGCTGACTAAGGAAGTTAGTGATAAGCCTTCCTGGATCAATTCTAAACAACAAGGTATTTTAGTAACTTACTGAAATAGCTCCATAGTCGTGAAGGTACTAGCGCAATGATTGCATCTATAGACTCCCTTCTTATTCTTGACTGCCCCAAGAGAACGATAGCCAGCTTGCCCAGATATATCCATATCACTGCTGCCTATCGCGTACTGGAGATAAGAGGACGGTCTAGACGAGGGCTTTTGTCCGGTGATCATGGCCTGAGTAGCTGTGTTCCGTCTCGAAGAAGACATCTCAATATATTCAGCGTCATCGTCTTCGCTTGGATCGTCAGAGTCGTCAGAGAGCTCATCCGCAAACTCTTCCTCACTGTTATCCTGTTCGTCTTCCGCATGCTGGTTTGTTTGCGAAGAAGTGCCATCAAGAGGATCAAGCCCCTCGGCAGCTCTCGAGGTTGATCCAGGGCTAGAGAATGTGTAGGCTTTCCATTTGCTTCCTTTCATATGCTGATGAGCGCTATTCTCTGAGGAATTCCCGAGAGCGTTTGATAATTTGTAACGCTTTGGACGTCCGGAGACCACCGCTTCATCATTGTCAACCTCGTTGTCATTTACAGCGCGGAGAGTAGAAATTGACGAGGAAGAGCAAGACGAATGAATAGACGAGGACGACGACGAGGCCTCCGAGGAGGTGTCAGATATGGCCGAAGACGGATCATAGGGGAGGCCCGCCATGAGATAATCCGGGACCATTCCCATTTGCGCGATCAGATCTGTTGCCTTGGCGGACTTATTGAATATGCTCACATCAGAAGGTGTTGCTACAGACGCGGGTGTGGATGTGGCAGAGGAAGATGCAGATGATGTGGCATACTCAGGATGGAACCCTGTTTGCATGGGAGAAATAGTGAGAAAAGGGAAAGAGTCGACCAGGTAGTCGTTCGAGCGGATCTCTCTGCGAAGACTAGTCTTCGTCTCATCAGCGGCGGCAGCTTGGACAGGGTCTGCTTGAGCGTTTCGCCGGCGGTGCGGCTCTTCTGCAGGAGGATAGAACATCGATGCCGTGTCAAAAAGCTCCGACTGTCTACGCTCTTGCGAGATGGCGCTGAAAAAAGGAGTGTGTACGGAAGCGTCTGCCGGATAGCATTCTGATATGTATTTTGGTGCTTGCTGTCTTTGGCCCGAGAAAGATGGTATTCTAAACTGCGGCTGCTGCTGCTGTTGCAGTTGCAGTTGCAGTTGTTGTTGTTGTTGTTGAAATGCAGCATCTTGACTATACACATCATAAAACCCTGATTGACCGGCCATCACAAACTGCTGCTGTTGCTGCTGTTGCTGCTGGTATGAAATTGCAGCAAGCGTCGACCATGTGAAATCGAGACTATTTCTTCTGTGATTGAATGAGTGTGCTGTCGGAGCCGAGTGTATCGATTGCACTGAGTGTTCAGAACCTGCCGATGAGACGAACGAGGCCGTCGTTGCCGCCGACAAAGGCGACGAGACAGATGAGTGCATATTCCCGGGTAGCTGGGCGTACTGGTCGATTGGCGTGCTCGAATGCGAGAGCGGCAGACTGCTGTACATAGATGTCAGCGAATTCCCGGCGGAGGTAAGGAATGTGCGAGGTTGGGTACCTATATCCAAAACCATGCTGGATAGCGACGAAGTGTAACAGCAATCACAGAAAGCAAGACTATTTGAATGAAAGACACAGCTCAGCAAACCGAGACAGTAAACGAAAGTGAGCACACAAAGAAACCTGCAAGTAAAAAAAAAGGAACAAGAAGCCAGGGAAGAAGAACGGGAATAGGGGAATATATAAACAGGTTCAGTCAGACCACAGCCTACCCAGAAGTCCAAGATCAAGAACAAAAATTGTAGCGTAACAAGCGTTAGTAGCGTCAGTCAGTATTTTGCAATTTGTGCTCTGTACTCTGCAGGTATTCGCAATATTAGGATTAGCTCTAGCACTTCCTCGAGGGGCATAAGAGGGGAGCGCAGCCGGCTAGACGACACGCGCATGAGCTTAAGACACCAACCACAGGCCGTAGAAGATGGAGCCAAAGAAAAATGCTAGAAGGAATTCCAAAACCGGTACTAAGACATACATGGAAGCAGTCCTTTGGGCAGCGCAACAGGGTGGCTTCCGCGAAGCTTCTACGAAGCCAACAGCCTGGCAACCCAAGAGGAATTCAAAACGGTGACGAGTTCCCAAGACAGGACAAGGTGCCTTCTGGCAAGCGAGGTGCCAAAACGGGCAATCGCAAGGCGAAACGGCGCTTCTGGCGGAGCGAGACAAGTCTAGCGCCAGACAAGCAGGCTTCGAGAAGCGGAACGTCTGCTAAGTCACGGAATCGAACAATCCCGATCACAGACGGGCATAGGCACGCGTCTATTATTGTTCCTGTCTCGACGGCGTCTGCGACCCAACAGCGCACGGCCGCTTCCATCTCCGGAGTTCCAAATCAGGAGCCTAACCAGGAATCTCTCCAAGGACCATCGGCAAGTTTCATCAGGGACACAACGTGGCACAACGTGGCAGCACCGACTGTACAAGGAGCACTGCGGGTCAGCGCCAGTCTGGCGCAAATGCCTCGTTTTTCGGATGCTCTAAGACATACGTTATGCATGGAAGCCTGCTAGGTCGTTACTGCGCTACCTCCTGTTTCCTGGCGCCTCTGGAATTCCATAGGTCTCTCTCATCTCCAGCCATAAGTTGCTTGCCATACATTGTCGTCTGCCTGTATTTATCTATCAGATGTGTCGTGCGCTGTTGCGCATCGGTGTGCAACTTCACGAGCTGACAAACGGGGCAGAGGGAACATTAACGTTGGGGGTTACTTTGGTGGTTGCTTTAATAATACAATTGCTACTTATGCATACATCAATTGGGAATTGCCTGTTCTGGACACAATGGTTACTTTGCTCGAAACACCATCGCGCAATCCTCTGTCCCAAACAAGCCTATGCGACCTTCCACGATCGGAAGGAATTACCACGTAGCATTGTCCAGCGTGCTTGGCAGCTGCATTCTAGCCAAAATCAGCAACCAAGCGGTTACCCCTGACACCCCTATTTTCCTATCCCTGGATCCCGTGTGCGTCCTCACGTTTCCGCTAACCTCGCAATGTTTCACTCTTGAGCACATGACGTAGTCGTTCGATATCATTAAGCTCGTACTGGTACCCTCAGCCTACAGCTAGGTGGTCACGGCCCACATCTGTAGGATATTGATAAGCTCCTTTCTCTGTCACAATTTTTATCTAATAGATATGCCGTCGACACCAAGTAATTGTATGATATGGCGCTGTGGCCGAGCGGTTAAGGCGAGAGATTAGAAATCTCTTTCCCTTTGGGAGCGCAGGTTCGAGTCCTGCCGGCGTCGATGTTTTTTAAATTTTTCTTTTTTGTAAATTTGTTCTTCATTTTTTTGTTAGTTATCTATCAGCCTTACCGTATTCACAAGCTCGTAATTTTGTTTCTCTTTGCCAGCACAAATGATAATAAATAAGCTTTGGAAGGCTTGAAATTGTTGTGGCCTGGCCAGCGACTTGGGAACCGCGTTGAAGTGTTATGGTAGCGTCTGTCGAAGCCTAGACTGTGAAAATATTGGATTGGGACCTTTACGCGATGTAGTAAGTAATCAAAAATGACATTTGCTTTTTGTCAAGGTCCAATCTACTGGCATTCTAGACTTGCCGACTGTTACCGGCCAAGCAGTCGATAGAGTAGAATAGGGTCAAAAGTTTGCCGGGAACAGGTACCAGGCTTGCGGAGCCGGCCAATAAAATTATCCTTGCCGAATTGATGCATCTAATCTAATCAGATGTAGAACAATTATCCGGTCGACTTGCGCGCGTCGGGCAGAGTGTTTGCGTTACATAAGCCGGAAGCAGCAGGATTATCTAAGCAATGCATGTGCCGGTCTGGCAGCATCTCGCACTTTTCTATTTTTTTTTCCATTTTTCTTCTACCGAATACTCTGTCATATCTACTTCTTTTATCTCGACATCCCTAATCCTCTGTTGGTCCAAGCGTGTCTGCCTCTCGCGAAATTCTGTCGGGTTCTTCTGCTTGCATTATTCTTCCTCTTTTGCCGTTGTGATCTAAGGAGTTTGAGACGATAGATATATGTGCATATCGCTTATTCCGATCCCGAAACGCCTCTCTTCCCATCTCCACATATAGTGTACAATGACTACGTCTACCGATTCGGCGGAGCGATCTGTCAAGACTGCTACTCCTTTTAGCTCTCCTTCATCGGCCAGTGAGCTTATGATGGTGAAATCGTCCGTACTTGCCAGTGTTGCCGCCAACGGCAACATTATGTCCGATACTGCCGAAGCCGAGAAGGAGGAAGAGTACGACTACGAAGCTCTGCCAAGAAACACCTCGCTCTCTGCCAATCTGATGGCTGGTGCTTTTGCTGGGATTATGGTAAGATATGCTGTTTGTTCGCCTTGTTACCTCTTGTCGTTTTCGGAGGGGAGGGTTTCCGTCCATCCTGTTTGTCAGCTCGTTGTTCTGCAATTGACCGAATTTCTCTAGGAACACACCATTATGTATCCTGTCGACGCAATCAAAACTCGTATGCAGGCTGCCGGTTCCTTATCTGTGGGCTCGACCACTACTTATAAGGGAATTTCTCACGCAATCACCCGTATATCTGCCACCGAAGGCGCGAGAGCTCTTTGGCGAGGCATAACATCCGTTGCTATCGGTGCCGGCCCTTCTCACGCTGTCTACTTCTCCGTCTACGAGACCACAAAGCAAATGTTCGGTGGAAATGAAGGCGTCGGCTATCATCCGCTCGCAACCTCCTGCGCCGGCGCCTGTGCTACTACGGCTGCAGATGCCCTTATGAATCCTTTCGATGTTGTCAAGCAAAGAATGCAGCTGTCGACTGTGCGATTCCCCAACATTGGCGTCTGCGCTGCCTCCATTTACAGAAATGAGGGGTTTTCAGCTTTTTACATTTCATATCCGACCACGTTGGCTATGAACATCCCACTCACCGCTCTCAATTTCACCACATACGAAGCTTTCTCCAACCTACTCAATCCCACAAAGCGGTACGATCCGCTCATGCACTGCGTCTCAGGTGGCCTTGCCGGTGCCATCTCCGCTGGACTCACTACTCCGCTAGATGTCATTAAGACTTTCCTTCAGACCAAGGGTGCCTCCTCTAGCGCCGAAATCCGGGGCGTAAAGACCCTTGTCGATGCCGCCAAGATCATTTATAAACGTGACGGCACTGCCGGATTTCTTCGTGGACTGAAGCCTCGCATAGTTGCAAACATGCCTAGCACAGCCATTTGCTGGACTTCGTACGAAATGGCCAAATTTTACATATACAAGCGGGTTCCTGGAATGTCCTTGTAAGAATTACTAGTAGAGCTACAGCAAAGGACAGTACTTCTCTGATCCTCTATCAACATTCTTGTTTCTCCCTTGTTTCCTTTTCTCAACGTACGATATACATTTACCTACTTAATCTATCTGGGCTGGTTTGGGTGTTTACAAGATCTTTTTTTGTGTTATTCATTTTCTTAGAGTCTATTTTGTTTTAGAAATCAAAATGAGGCATAAGAAGCGAACAGCCGAATGAATAAAGGAATAAGTTCTATAAAAGTTTGATATATGGCTATGTTTGTGTATATTGCATTTCTTGTAATTATCAAAGTTTGCATTTCATTTTGTCTCTATTTTCTTAATTTATATCCCTTTTCTTACTTCAATTCTAATATTTTTCGCTCACTTAGTAGGTAATCACAGATTTTACAATAACTTATTCAGTCGATTATCTAATGTACACTGCTGGTTTGTTATAAAGTGCTAATTTCTTTACATCTTTACTTAGTGTACAATAAAAATGAGCAGAAACAAAACATTAAAAAAAATCAAACCTTGGAGACACATTGATATCAATAAAACATGAAAGTATCGGCAACAAATAGTAAAGAGGAAAAATAGAAAAATCATTTAAAAAGTTGAGTGTTGAAGTACAAGAGATGGCATCGGGCTGATCTATCTAATGATATTCTCAAGATTCGTCTTGTTTTGTTTCATCAACAATTTCTAGACTAAGTTTCTTGTCTCATTATAATTTCTCCTATCTGAAGATGAATTGTATGCACTCAAAGAAGTGAATCCAATATATTCAAAGGCGCGCCAAGTCAACACCGACCCATATCAAAAAAAAAATAGAGAAATTAAATACGTAAAAATAATTTAAAAAAGGAAAATGAGACATAATAGCAATGCCGATTTGTTTCAAACAATGCAACTTAAGAAACACTTCTGGTCAATTATGAAGCATCACGTTAATAACGTGATGATGAAGATAATATGCAACATCAGTAATGACGACGATGCTGACTATGTGCGATGTTGATGCTGATGCTGATTAGGTGGTGCTGAAGGTGTCGGCATTTGCTGCCATTCATTCTAACTCACTTCAATTCTACCTGGTACCGCCATCGTCCTTCCTGTAATCCTTTAGCCGTGTCGTCCAGCAAAACAACCCGTCTATTCGCCACGTACGCGGTCTTGTCCATGACAACCACCTTCAGTTCCGCCAACTCCTGTATCGGCTTCTCGAACAGCTCTGACAGCTGCTCGACAGCCATCTCAAGGTCCTTCTGATTGTCCTCGAACAAATGCGTCTGATTGTTGCGTTCAAGATAAAACGCAAACGCATAAGTCCACTTCAACGTCTGACGGCATTGCTGCAACACCGACGACGCCTGTGCCAAATATTGAACTTCGATCCAGGACATTCCCGACGTGCTTTGAAGTTGCGTCATTTTGCGCTCTGTACGGACATACAAGTCCTTGTCCAGCTTGGCCGACTGCTCGTGATTCGCGTACCGATTGTAGTAATGAAGGTACCGCTCCAGTGAAGCCCGTGACTTTGCTTGACTGTCTCGAGCTTCAACTCCAGACTTCTCATCGTATCGCGAACAATTGTACCACGACGTGCCATGCTCTGCCCAAGAGCCGATGCAAATCCAACAGAACTCATACTTGCATTTACGACAAGTCATATGATTGCAACCTCCGCTCTTTTCTATCGTCGCCATGCATTTTGGGCACTCTTTAGTGTTAGCAGAGATCCAATTAGCAGTCTCAGAATCATCCTCGCATTTCTTGATCCATTTCTTGACCAGTACACAGATACAAGGTTGGTGGTCTGGTAGACCACATCCAAAGCAGAAACCATATCCGCAAGAGCATGTCACCGTTGGCACTACAGTCTTCAAATCTTTGGCTGAACACGAAACTCCGCATTCGATCGCTTGCTCGCAATTTGGTGCAGGGCACCATCTCAAGCGGTCATGATCTTGTACAAAGGTCCGATCTAGCAACGTTCGGTAACGCGAATACACAGATGGCTTGACGACTAACTTGATGGCGTCGTCGTTGACTGCTAGCCGGCATTCGTCGCCTGGACAAAGGATGTTTCTACTCTCACCCTCATCGATGATCTTTTGAGTAAGGTAATGTCTATAACAGTCCAGGCAGAATCTATCTCCACAGTCAATCGCAAAGGTCATCAGACCTTCCGAGTCGTCACAACAGATCTCACACATGAACCCCTCCGGCGCAGATTCCAGTTTGTATTTCTCCGCCTTACCTGTCATGGAGGACGACGACGAGGTCACGTCCGCGTATATACCAGCTGAGCTAAGGACGGCCTCTGTGTCCTCCATATATCGCTCGATCAGTCGCTCATGGTTCCACTTGAAGTGAAGCAGTAGAGTCATAGCATTTTCGTCTGTTAGTCCCAGAACTGCGCCGACTTGTTCTATCTGTGCCTCCTGCCGTAGCTGCAGATCGGAAACAGATACCACTGCGTGTTCAACTTCAAAGAAGCGCAAACGCGCCTGTGACGGCTTGATGTCAAAGTTATCATTGTAACTATCATAGTCGTCGTAGTCTGCCTCATCTGCAAAACATGATATTAGCAAAAACCAGAAGGTGCCATGCAGTCGGATACATAAGACGAATGTGTACTGATTACCCCGCTCGCCAAACTTGAAGGGGTAGAAATGCAAAACATATCGCCATAGATACACAGTACCCAACGTCTTACAGACAGAAAAAAGCGTATAAACTAAACTTACCGGAAGCTCCTAGGCTATCGGCATAGTCAAAGTCGGGATCGTCTGAAGGTAGGTCGTCGTCGAAGTCACTAGCATCCGACATTGCCGAAGTCTTTATTTTTTTGTCGCGGTGTTCGTCCAGTGTGAATTTAGAAAAAAACAGAAAAATACGAGCTAGGCAAAGACGCAGAGAAGTGAATGAGATTAAATGGTGAGGTGGGGAGTAATATGGGATGAGATTAGAAGCAGCGAACAAGAAGGCGACTCCAGGGTTGGATTTTGATGTGCGATCCGATCACATACAAATCACAACTCACGCCAGATCAGCACAACGCCTTGGCCAAAATGAGGATAGCTATTAGACGCCCGTAATTTAATGGATCTATCTAGAGACAAGAAGACACTAATATAAAAATTGCAAAGGCGTAGAAGAGAGGACGAAGAGAAGCTATTATATGTTATCACTATTATATTCTTGCAGCACATAACGTGGTAAAACTATTTAAACAGGATCAAGATTTGACAACTTGCTTGAGCTCCTTCACAAAGCTCTCCCCCCAGTATGCCGAGGTATATTTGTTGACATATTTAAACAGCTTCTTTTGGTTCTGGTCCCTGATCTCTTCCGGTGAAGTCATGGCGTCGTACATCGCGGCTGCCATCTCCTCGGTGTTCCACGGGTTAACAATCACGCTGCCGTTTAGAGACTGCGCTGCTCCGGTGAACTCAGAGAGAATCAACACGCCGTGTCTATTCTGCTGACACGCGATGTATTCGTAAGATACCAGATTCATACCATCACGGGTAGAGGAGACCAGACAGACGTCACTGACAGCGTAGAGAGCAACCAGCTCGTCAAAGTTGACACTTTTATGCATGAAGTGGATCGGCATGAACTCGATCGTACCGAACTTGCCATTGATTCGCCCAACAAGCTCGTTAACCACTGCACGCAAATTTTGATACTCCTCAACGTCCTGTCGCGACGGCACGGCGACCTGCACAAGCACGACCTTGCCAATCCACTCTGGGTGCTCCGTCAGGAAGACTTCAAAAGCATGTAACTTCTGTGGCACGCCCTTGATATAATCCAGCCGATCTACACCGACAATAATCTTGACACCTTTAAACTTCTCTTCTAGTTGCGCCATTCTCTTCTGAACCCGCTCCGTCTTGAATCCTTCGATGAATTTATCTGTATCAATTCCGATCGGGAAAGTGCCAACAGACACCTTTTTCTTCATTTTGCGACCCGGCGATTCAGGATCAGCAACCTCAACCTCGACCGCGTTTGGCATTGTAGGTAGCCCCAAAATTCTTGAACATGATGACAGAAAATGGCGTGCGTAGTCGTAAGTGTGGAAGCCAATCAGGTCGCAATCTAAAACTCCAAGTAAGACTTCTCTTCTAACGGGCAAGATCCTGTAGATTTCACTGGATGGAAACGGAGTATGCAGGAAGAATCCAATTCCAATATGTTTCTTGGTGCCCGATATCTCCTGACGTAGCATCGCTGGAAGCAGCATCATATGGTAGTCGTGGACCCACACCAGATCTCCGTCTTGCACAATGCTCGCGATTGCCTGTGCAAACTTCATGTTTGCCTCGTGGTAAGCTTCCCAGGCGCTTTCATCGAAATTCATCTCTCCGGGATGATAATGAAAGAGCGGCCAGAGGATCGAATTCGAGAATGCATTGTAATGTAGGTCTGCAAGCTCATCTGATAAAAAGACCGGCACGCAAGAGAATTCGTCGCGCAGCCTCTTCTCAACGTACGCCTGCTCATCTTCGGGTATTTCGAGTCCCGGCCATCCAAACCAGGAGAAGTTCGTAGATCGTTTCAGGCCTGATAGAGCAGAAACTAATCCTCCAGAAGACATTGCGAAATTGTACGTACCATCTTCGGAGCGGCAGATCGTCACTGGCAAACGATTTGAAACGACTAGTACATTTCCAGACGACATATCTAGATTTCGATAAAGTATATAATCGTTATAATATCAAAAATCGAAAGAGTAAAGGTGAAGAAGTGTCAAAAGTTGAGCCAGCAAGTAAATGATGTTGGTGGAGAAGGAAGGGGAGGAAATCGTGGATTAATGCGATGTGTTAACCATATACAGCTCGACAGCTAATTGACAGCTAGCTGATTTTTTTGTTTCATGCATAGTCTATGTCCCAAGCAAAGCCGCACAATGCACATGTCGCGTATTCCACGCAGACGTCATACTTCCATGCTCAGATAGGCCACGTCCTACATCAACGAAAGCGAAACAATAATTGCACGATAGTCGACCAGGATAATAAGCCGGAAACCGTAAACTTTTACGATGGAAAATGAAATGAGACAGGCTATTCAGTCTGAGCTGGACGCCGCAGACATGGAGGTAGACACTCTACGAATGATAAGAGAGCGCGTCATCGACAAGAAGTCTCTACAAGAAGACTTTTTCAAGGATCCTAAATGGAGGCAAATTCTAAAGGATATGGCTGACGCTGCGGTGGTAAAATTGCAGTTTTGTAATATTGCAACAAGATTTTGCTGCATTGATACTGATTACTGGTAGAACCTCCAGGAGGACGCGTCGCCGGATACTTCCAATGCGGCTACGAAATCAAAAGCGAAATCAAAAAAGATTAAGACAGGTGCAAGTACTCGAGGGAAAAAGGATGAATTAGTTAAGGTATCAAAACCTCGCAGGAGTAGTAGTAACAGTCCGCAAGATAACAAAAAAGTTGCAAATAAGCCCACCAGTAGGAGTGCTAAAAGTAAGGAAAATGAGCTTGACATCCTAAAGAAATGGGTCGTCAAGTGCGGTGTCCGCAAGCAGTGGAAGCGAGAGCTGGAGCCATTCGACACCGACAAGCGGCAGATAGCACATTTAAAGTCGATACTGGCAGATCTTGGCATGACAGGTCCTCGTTACAGTAACGAGAAAGCAAAGAAAATCAAAGAGAGCAGGGATCTTGCGGCTGAGCTGGCGCAGCTCGGACAGATAGCACCTGCTGACAATAATAGCTTGAAGCGAAACCGAAGAAGGGCAAGTGCAACTTACGAGATGAGTTCTGAAGATAGTGGAGACGATGGCAATGACGCGAACGATAGTGTCAACTCTAACGAGAACGAAGACGAAATCAAGGAATATCAAGATGATGACGAGAATCCGCCAGAACCTAAAGGAAGAAGAATGGTAAGTTGTGACATTGAGAGCACTGGCAAGGCACGCAGTTACTGATATGCTTCAGGCTCCTGGAGGGATGTCAATTGATTTTTTGGGTTCTCAGTCGGAATCTGACTGACTGATGAAGCAACGCATTTTGTATCATTTCTGTGCGAGTTTATGTATTATATGTATAGTGGATTTAATATAACTTCAATCTAAGTCTTAAAATATGTACGTTAAGATAGAAATTGAAGCGCATGCTGGCTGAATTCTTTAGATCTGCTTCAACACCTTCTCAGCTTCGGAGACATCGATTCCTGCATTATCGGGCTCGATCCAAGTCTGCTTGACCTTTCCATCTGTGCCCAACAGTACAGCACCTCTCTTTGCTCTTGCTCCACCAAAGGCCTTCGTAGCATCCCAGATGATGTCAGCCTTTCGCGCAAACTCTCCAGTCGGATCGGCGAGGAAAGTGACCTTGTTTGTAGCCTCCTCTGGGATATTAAAAGTAGACCTCCACTGGCCCATCACAAAGGCATCATTAACAGCGATAACGTAGAGTCGTGAGACTCCACAAGTGAGAAATTTTGGCAGAAGCGAGATATATCCAGGCACATGGCGAGCTGAGCAACCAGGGGAGAAAGCTCCTGGAACAAAGACCAGCAATGAACTCTAAATGTCCAAAGGTTAGCTCGAATCGCGTCAGGCACAAGAATCAAATGGTGCGCCTCCAAAAAGATCTCTGATCCTGGCAAACTATAGCCATGCTACTTACAGGACCGATAGACGAAGACTCAAATGGGTTGCCAGGCGAATCCTGAAAGAGGGTGGCAGTGGGAAGCGTGTCGCCCGTCTGCAGTCTGACAAACGGTGAACAGTGGAATCCGCGAATCGCAAAGGGCGCCTGAGCCATTTTAGCGAATGGAGTTCGAAGTCTAAGCATTTCTAATTATCGTTTATATGTTTGTATAGTCGCGGTGGTAGAAACAATGATCGTAGAAATGCAAGAATTTGAGAGTGGTAGATCTTTTTCTCCATTTACAAACAAAAGTTTTCGTAGATTTTTAGATAATTAACCGCCGCCTGCACAGCTTCACCGTATTTTCTCGTATTTTCTCCCTATTTCACTACTCAATTCCTGTTTTGATTTACGAAATTCAAAATAATGAGACAGAATTTTGTTGGGCTGGTTGTCTCTCATGGCAAGATGGCGAAGACTGTTAAAGTCCGAATTGTCCGTCCTCTTTGGAACGATAAAGTCAAGAAGGTGAGGATTTTCTACAAGTGTCTTTTTTCAATTGCTATAATTGCATGGTAGGAGAAACGTATTAGTTCATTAAATTAATTTGTTTTCTACAGTTTGTTTCTCATCGCAAAGACTATCTGGTTCACGACGAAGCAGGGATTATATGTACCGGCGACTTAGTCCGCATCGAATCTTGCCGTCCGCTATCAGCTCGCAAGTCGTTCGCCGTCGCTGAGATTCGTAACTCTCGCGGATCCGACATGATTTCTTATTTTGAGCGCGCACGACAGGTTGAAGCCGATCGAGCGCGGGCAGGCGAGACTGACATCCTGTCACCAGACAACATCGAAGGCGAGTTGATTGAGCTCGAAGGCAAGCAGATTCGGCCATCTAAGGAGT
Organism: Babjevia anomala; assembly: GCA_030580435.1. NCBI lineage: Eukaryota > Fungi > Ascomycota > Lipomycetes > Lipomycetales > Lipomycetaceae > Babjevia > Babjevia anomala. Next base: position 15,142 of record JAKTSW010000077.1, read on the forward strand.
TTTGGAGCGACTTGCATCTATACAAGCAGCGAGAGTTCTTAGCGGGTGCGTACTCAGACGAGCGAGAGGCATGGAACGGACGAACAGCCGAGGAAGTTACAGAAGAGATGAGACAGAAACATGGCCTACAGGAATGGCCGCCAAAGATAAGGCTGACTACGACTGGATTACGAGAAAAGGTCGCTGCTCTGGATAAACAAATTGCGGAACTCCAGAGTCAGCTCTAGAGTTGCGATGTTACGTGAGTTCATCACCATAGACAAATAAGCAAATGTATATAGATCAGGATAGGATAAGTCAAAGGTTAAAATTTCAATTCAAATGTACGAGTCCAATTGTTCTTGCGCTTACTTACAGTGTAAATAAATTAAAATAGGATATACAAAAAATGTATTTGTATACTCACATTCATATTTCTATGTTCAAATTCAATGCACACGTTAAGCCCCAGAACTCCCATATTTAGCTGCCCAGTCCTCAAATGCCTTTAAGCCCTCCGGCGATACACTTGGCCGGATAAACTTCAAACTTGCCTCAAAATCCTTAAAATTTACTGGACGGATCCGGTCCCGCGGCGTGCTAAGTAAAGCCTCGCCCAGTGCTCTTAATGGCCCCATCGCTGCGTCCTTTGCAAGAGCAGTAATATCAGAACCAGAAAATCCATCGGTCAATTGCACAAGCCGCTCAATTTCCTCTGGTGAAAGAGAGTGCTTTTCATATGATAGCAACGTTGTGATGTGCCTCACTCTTGTGTCCACCTCCGGCAGCGGTATATACTGTCGTCGCACAAAACGTCTTCGGGCTGCCTCATCAATTGCCCAAGGTAGATTGGTGGCAGCGAGTACTAGAACCCTTGAAGCATCGTTATCATCCACTCCATTACCACTGCTATCATTGTTATTACTATTACTACTACTGTTATCCTTTCCTGCTGCTGCATGAGCAAGGTCGCTCCACTTTACAAGAAATTCTGTTTTTAGTCGTCGAGAAGCTTCATGCTCGCCTGTGTCACTGCGACTACTCAGCAGCGAATCAATTTCGTCGACAAAGATGATCGAAGGAGACAGCGCCCTTGCTAACGCAAAAAGAGCTCGCACAAGCTTTTCCGATTCTCCGAGATATTTCGACGTCAACGATGATGCAGAGATGCTAAAGAAGGTAGAGTTCGACTCAGTTGCCACCGCTCGTGCCAGCATCGTCTTTCCTGTACCAGGCGGGCCAAACAACAACATTCCACGAGCTGGCTCACGAAGTCCTGAAAATAGGTCAGGGCGAAGGAAAGGATAAACGACTGTCTCCTTTAAACTGGTTTTAGCAGCCTCCAAGCCGGCAATGTCGTCCCAATGAACTTCGTCTCCCTTGATCACAATCTCGTTAATGATTTGTCTGGCTGCAATCTCTTCTATGCCCGTTATACTTTTCAGCGCGCGGTTTACCTTCTCATTCCAGGCTCGATGCTCCGGATCAGGTGTGTCTGGAGACAGTATATCCGGAAGACCTACCGAAGCGTTTGGAGTCGAAGGATTGCTGGTCGCACCGATCACCACTTTAGCCTTTTGTTGTTGGGAGATTGTCGGTGCAGTATAACCGGCACGCTCACGCTTCTTAGCAGGACTTTTGTTGTTTGCCTTTCTTGCTGCATCTGCCTTACGCTCTGAGTTACTGGTGGCTTGTAGAGCAGCAGTGAGAGGTGTAACCGCCGGAGTACCACCTCTTACTGCCACCGGTGTAGCAAGGCTTGCTGACGACGGCGTATTTCGACGCACAGGTCGGGGCTGTGGACGTCGCACACGTTTCTCATCTATTCCGGGAGAAGAACGCGCTGCCGAGTATGTGAACGGGAAAGTGGAAGGCGGTAGAGGTAGCGACGCTGATGCTTGAGTCGGTGATGGTGGTACTTGTGCTGGAGGAGGGGGAGGGGGTGGCGTTGATGGTGATGGTGAAACGTCGTCGGTGCGACTCTGAATCGGAGATATGAATGACATAGCTTCCTCAAACTCTCTGACCTTCCTCTCTTCTTCATCAATCCTCCGTTTTTCTTGCTCCCTCTCTTCTTGCTCGCGTATTTGTTGCTCACGCAGCTGCTGAAGTTGCAGAGGTACCATGGTAGGCACAGGTGGTGGTGATTTTTGCTCGGGTGAGTAACTATAGGACGACGGTAGCAGCTTTCGCGCTGCGAAAGACTTTGGTGGAATCTCTGGCTTCGCACCTGGCGATGCCGATGGCATTATGGGCGAGGAATTCAGCGAGAGCCTTTCTGCATCACCTGTCAATAAGTCTAACAGCTGATTTTTTTGTGACGTTGGTGAGCAAGGAATAGACGGCGAGGGTGGAGATGACAGGCTAGCACACAGATTGTGCTGCGCAAATGAAGACTTCATCTGCCGTGGCCGAGCAGGCAACGGAGGTATAGGTAATGCAGGTAATGGTGGTCCTTGTGCTTGCATAGGAACAGGCGATGCAAATCCAGAGGAATAAATAGGAGAAGGCGATCGCGATGAAACTGGGCTCATTGCAAGCTGATTTGATGAAGCTGATGAAGACGAGTGATACTGTGATGGCTGTGGCGTCTCTGGAGGAGAGAGCGATACCAAAGGAGGTGGAGAAGCCGCTGATGAGTTAACTAGTGAGCCTGAGGATAATTTTCTGTTATCACTCAACTGTTGTGGAAGCGGAGGGATTTCATGCGTATGAGGAAGACTGGTAGTCGAAAAGGATCGGACAATCGATAGGGTATGGCTGTCGTCCTCGGTTTCACTGTTTCTTCTAGAGATCCAGGCAGCCGTTGCTGCAATCGCAGCAGGAGGAGCTTTTTTGGATTTCTTTGAAGAAAAGGCCGCCTGAACTGACTGCACACTCAATTTCTTGGACTTAGGCGCCCGCAGTGTCATCAGCATCGATTTTTTGGGAGGGCTGACAGGACGAATTGACTCCAAGGACTCTTGCTTTGGAGCCGACCTAGAACGCAAAACCATGTTGGGTCTTTGGAGCTTATTAGCCTGAGGTTGTAGAGGAGCTATAGCATAATCAGCGAATTAGCTTCAAAACGTATTCAAAGAATATTGAAACATTAAGAGATTGATGCAAACGACAGATTGATGGAAAAAAGCACTCTTCATGTAAATTTGATGGGAAAAAGGTAGCATAAACCAACAAGGACATAGAAACCTCAAAGTACTTCCATACCTGCTTTAGATTTGTTATCCAGGCACTTGAGTCTATCTCGAGACTGTCTTTCAATGTCCACAATGCGAGCGTACAAAGAGATCTCGCGGGAATTCACCTGCGGGGACGCAACGATCTTGACGTGCTCTTTGGATATCAGATCGAGAGTATGCCGCCAGCCTTCCAATGCTGCTTCATCATTGCCCTGGGCTTCTTCAAACATGGAATCGACGAAGGATCGGTACGCCTCGTCGTATATCCTCTGGAGCAGAGTTTCCGAGTTCGTCGGCCGTTTGGACTTGATTGGCATTAGGTAACCGGTCTATTAATCGCAAACCTGACAAAAGGTAACGAAGAGACAGCTTCGCCTATAGCTGTGTTGTTGTTATTGACAGAGACTGGAATCAAGGTACAAAGATAAAAGAACAAAGCACACGATAAATCACACTAAAATTAGACACACAAGCCAATTCAATATCTATTATGCCAACGAAGAGGACAGAGGAGATGATAAATGTAAAGGACAGATCCCAATGATCGTTTTAGATAGGAACAGAGAGAGAAAATACAAGCTAGAAAGAAGAGTGATCGGGGACAACAAAAAAAGTGGGAGCGGTTTGTTTGTTAATTGGAGGTAGCGAAAGAGTAGCGGTGAGAAATTGATGATATCAGATATTTCCATTTTTGGAGAGGCGCACATCAGTTCACAACGAGCCACACCTCTAAAATCAAGTGTACAACTACGATTATGGTCGCCTGCAGAGGTATGATCTAGACTTGCGGTATAAACTGAAAAATGATCGTTATCAGAGCATAGAATTTATATTTCCTGCTCTTTCATAGGCTGTTAACGGAGAATGGAACAGTTGACAGCCGCGGAGCCATCACGATAAATGAAAACAGGCACAAAAATGGATCAACGCACCGCCACAAACAACGGCCACAAACCTCGTAACCAGATATGCCAGTGGCCCACGCGGGCCAACCGACGAATAACTGGCCGAGAAAAGAGTTGGCTATTTTAAATATGGGTTACAATTCGACGAGAGAGGTGAATTCTGAGTTGAACAACGGTTAGAGTTCACGATGATGTGGAGTATTGAAGAAGTGTAGCTTATAGAGCAACAGAGCCATATGAATGAAATTCACCGAGACCTAAAACCGAGATACAAGACAAAGCGAGATTGTTACAATAGATCATAACAGAAGATAGTTGGAATGCCAATAACATGAGATGTTTTTCATGCGTATGTATATACAGAAGGCAGTCACCACATTGCCCTATGCTGGAAATTTAGGGATTGAACCCATTCTTGAAGAAATGATCCCTTGTGTTTGCTAAATCCTTCTTGAGCTCCTTGAGAACTTTCAGAGCCATCTGCCGGGTCCAATGGAGGAACAATAGCAGGAAGATCGTCGATACTGGAGTCGCTTCCTCGTCTGCCGGCAATTGCCTTGCGCATCGAGCTGACGGCATTCGAACTTGTGCTTGTCAAGCTCATCGAGCTGGATCTGCTGTTGGTGCTGTTGCCGCTGGATATGCTACCAGATGTCTGTCGCCACCGTCTTCCTGCTGGTGGTGAGTACCTTGCGTTGCTTCCCTCATATGAGTTCTTGACTTCGCAATACGAGTCGTATGCATCGTCATGTGCGTGATGAAGTGCCAGAGACATTTTTATGATTTCGTGCCTAGATATAATATACTGAAGAAGAAAGAGACATAGATATTGCAAAAGAGAGAACTAGATCAGGAGGTATTCAAGGCTATTTAAACGGACACTAAGGAGATTGGAGGTTGGAGATTTAAAACAAGACAGAAGCCGAGCTGAGAAACTCGGATCAGATGAGGGAAACGTGATCGTCGTCCGATGAGGTGTAGCGTCGAAATTCTACAGCTCTTCGTGATGTCACACAGACCCCTTTGCTTTGGTAGATCACATCCCTTTCAGCGTTTCAACTCCGTCACCCGGTCTAAGCTAGCACATTTACCCAAAGTCGCGAAGTGTGGTGCGATTTTCTTGAGGAAGGCAATCGAATGAACAATATCTAAGTCCCTTTATCCAGCCTCTAGGTCGTCTTGCATGCAAGCATAAACACTCATTTTGAAATAGCGCAAACTATAGTTCAGGCAGTAGTTCTCAAATAGCTCTTGTAAGATCTTGTCTTAACGCAACCGAACTCGCAGACATTATTAGGCTATGTGCTATGTTCAACTTGAGATCTAATTTGGGGATTAAATCTCGGATTTGATAATGCCGCTCTACATCAAAAAATAGTTTGACTGGAAAATCTAAAGCTTTGAGAAAACCTGTGAGAAAAACTGTGAGAACTTGCTCTACGCCTTAATTTTTTTTCCTGCAATATAGAATGACAACTGCAAAGCCGGGGCATAGTTCACAACAGTGACCATGTCATTGCTGTTTATGGTCTCGTCTTCGATAGGTTTGAAATGTTTTTGGTTGTCTATGCTATACGTAGTATATAAATAAACTACTCACTACTGTTGATATTCTACAATTGTTCCTCCTTGATCACCTGCACAAGCCTGTAAAAAAATCATTAGATGAGAACGAAAGCAGGTTCAAATTAACTCACCAATCCAATCCATCCATCAAACCCTCGCCTTTGATAGCACTACAAGCCATGATACTCCAACTCCGATCTTTCATACCAACTAGTCCGAGGGCCTGAGACACCTCCGGCGCAGTCATCGCACCGGGCTGATCCTGTTTGTTTGCAAACACCAGCAGAGCCGAGTCGGTCAATTCCTCCTCCGACAGCATCTCTGTCAGTTCTTCCTTGCTTGTGTTAATTCGCTCTCGATCAGTAGCATCCACAACAAAAATTACTGCCGCTGTGTTGGTATAGTAGCATCGCCAGTACGGTCGTATGCTCGTTTGTCCGCCAAGATCCTAGTCGCAGGTTAGTTGCAGCCCTATTGATTCATCGACCTGCTCACTTAGACGACGCATGCATACCCAGACGTTAAATTTTAGATTTTTGTACGTTAACGTCTCCACGTTGAATCCAATTGCTATTTCTTGTTAGCTGCTCTGCTCTTGTCAACGATATTACAACTACTTACTAGGAACAGTAGTCACTACCTCTCCAATCTAAAAATTCCATCAGTAAATACTCCGTTCTACCAGGCCGAAATAAGACTTTGGTCGACAACTTACTTGCAATCGATAGAGAATAGTCGTCTTCCCGGCACCATCAAGCCCAAGAATCAGAATTCGGATTTCTTTATCACCACCCCACAGCCGAGACAAAACTCGCCCTAAGACTTGACCTACAAAATCAAAGACCACCTTTTAGCTTCACAACTCCAGCTCGAAATAATCCATAATAGAGCGAACACTTACCCATTGCGTATTCTCCCTGTTACTGAATATACGTATGCACTATCTTGTTTTCAACTATTCCTTCGGTGATCGGGCGTTACGAGAGGATTTCAGAACACTCCAAAATATAATTCAGAGCCCTAATTACCAGTTAGCATCTGGTCATCGTGGTCAATTCCGTCTGTTCGAATCGCCAACACATGCATTGCATTATACCAGAAACACTGAGCTCTCTAGCTAATAGAGCAGCAAAGATAAATCAAGAGCAAAAAAAGATATGAATCCAAAGTACCTTTTCCTAAAGACTTCAATATGTTAACAATACCAAGTGATGTCAACTTGTATCAGTTCGTAGGTGCGTCGGTGCAATTCTAAACGAAGGCAGAAAACACGTCAGGCCGAAGTTCAACCTTTCGCAAAATAATCGAGTGCCACTTATGACATAGGAGTTATAATTTAACCTAACCCTAATTGTTAGTAGCATTCTATATTGAGAAACCTGACCTTTTCACATCTACAGCAAATTGATTTGAAATGAGACGATACATCAGAATAATTAATTATCCACTGGCAGTAATAGTGTACAGAAAAAAAGAGAAGAGGGATATTTAGGGATAATGACTAGCAAGCTGTACAAAAATGATTGTTTTGCGGCTCAACTGAATGCTTGAATAGAAAACAATATGAAAAACCTGATAAGACCTATGTATTAGAGTAGAAATGAGAAAGAAAGAGAAAGAAATATTGCACATTAAAATTTAAAAACATTATAGAGGCTGTAGTTAAAGTCATCAGGCAAAGGAAGGAAAGTGGCGAGGGAGAAGGCAAAGAAGCTGATTTGACTATTCTACTCGTCCTCCCTTGCCCATAGCTTCCTGCCAGACCTGGGAACTCCAAGTAGAGACTCGATCATAACTGCTTCCGAATGAGTCGAGGGCTGGCCTTACATCCAGATAAAAGGTGGGATTTCCATCTGGCTCCGGCGCGCCAGAGTAGTAATCAATCACGTATCGGACTTGCTTTTTAGATCCATCCTTGCCCTGCCTGAGAATTGTCCAATCATGACGGTCGAACGGCGGAGCAATTCCGAATTTTGAAGGATATGCCCAAGCCAAGGCCTGCAGCATCATAGCTCTCGGCGATGGATCGTTAGGTCGGCCAGTGAACTTCAGCAGACGAGGCTGCTTGGCACCATCTTGCATGTACTTTTGCTCCCACTTTAGGATCTCATCCCATGCACCCTCATTCAAAAAGTTGTGCACATCAACCATCGCGACAACGGCTTCCTCGTCCTCGTCAGAGTGCTTACCCTTTCGCACGATCGCATTCAGCATCTGCTGCGGTGATGGATATTCCCAGACTCCCTCAGTTGCATCCGCGCCCTTTGGAATTGACGAAAACGTACGTTCAGTCGGCAGATCCACTTTCTGACCTGGGGCTTTGTTTATAGAAGAAATGTACGGCATCTGATTGGTAGGATTGATACTCTCATTGGACTTGCTCTCACCACCCGGAGTGGATGATTTCCGCATCAGCTTGGTATGGTCAACTGGACATCTTGATGCGTCTGAAGTTTCATGTTTTATTGGACATGCAGACGATCCCTAAATATTTAGTTAGACAATTTAAGTACAGCGACGCCTGTAACAACAAAAATTCTCTCACAGATACACTACAGCTATTGTCGCTTTTGGACCACCAGGATAACCAGCCCATGTCAAAACGCTACTTTTGAAAAATCTTATTTGAAGGCTTTCTTAATTTGAAAAACGTAACAAGAGATGCTATTCATATAGATCCAAAAGATAATGAAAGCAAATATCAAGTGAGCAAGTCACTCTAAAAGGATTTCAATTATTTTGCAAAAACGCTTCAGGATTTTTTGATATTTCGTTGGGAGAAAGGAAGATGATACTATGCGCACGTCATTAAGACACTTATTGTGTCATAGGTGAATCCTAATTCCATAAAAGGCATATATATCATGAATTCTCAACCTCCGCATGGCTAACAAATTGGCCCAAAGAATAGTTCGTGGAAATTCAAATTGTCGCTATACTCTCAGAGTAACGAAATATCGACCAGTCTCTTCATGACTAGAAAGATTTACGTCGAAGCTAGTCTTTAGTTCCACTCGGTCGATTAACTGTCGACTTTTTTTTCTTGTTGAAGTATTATTCGATCCAGGGGTTTCATGCTTAGAATTGCAGTATGGAGTTCATCGTTCCTTCACCAGCAGCAGAAAGCAAACGCAAATGTGAATTTGTCTCTACCTTTGGTATGGTATGTGAATAGAACTTATTTAAATTGCCGTCCTTAGGAAATTATTGGCTATGCACTCTATTGTTGAAAATAGCGTTAATAACACTTTTACAGACATCGAAACGGCAGAGATCGAGTATACCAATCTTATTGGAGTCTCCTCTTTTGAAAGCCACATATTCGCCAAAATGTGCTACATCAGGATCTCCATTCTATCCACTTGATAACATTTTATTCGAGACGCAGAAGTTTACTGCTGAACCCTTTAGCGTAGACTCTGCTGGTTTACAACAGCAGGAGGAATTTCCATCATTGATAGAACACACACATGTTACACATATATCTAATACAGAAAACAGCTCCTATCAGAGAGATACCAGTAGACAGAAAATAGCGAACGACTGCGAGACTGCGCTCGAAGAGGATATGCGAAATCATCTTATTTCTCTTGATAGTTCACCAGACTGTTCTGGTTCGGACTCTAATCTGTCTCCACATGATTCAAATGTCACTCCAAAGAAAGGTATTAGGTATACGATGGGATATCGATCAGATTGTGACAAATGTAGAGACAAGGTTAAGGGACACTACTCTCATATTTCGATTGTAGAATGAGCGAAGAATCTTTTACAGTATAACGAGAGTTGAAAATCAGATTCATGACATTCTTAGAATCTTGTCTCAATATCGGTTTTGGAGTGGCATTGGTTTTTTTTTTTAATTCTGTTTCTTGCCAATTGGCGTTATGTAGATATTAGCCGGACATATCATTTGAAGCTTTAGCAGCTGCAGCTTGTAAATACATTCTCGCATTATCTCTACATGGTAGTGTTATTGTTATACAAATTGGAATACACGCAACAATTAAGAGTTTGGTTGCTTCTTGAAGAATTCAAAACGCATTCTGTGTCCCACTTCTAAATTCATCACGAAAAAAAAGTTGAACTTATTCTATATTTTACTCGATCCCCAAATCGAACCGATAGTAACCAGTCATGTCTGCTCTATTGGTTTCTTTTAATAAGCAGTTCCTGAAGAGCCAGTTGACGAAGAGCAGTGGTAGATTGGTCATCTTGGCTGAACGGTCTTATCACTCTTATGACCATGCGCCGCAGCCAGTCTATGCAGAAGCTGAATCTGCGATCCTTACTTCTGCTCTCTCGCATGTACCAGAGGCTGGATTCACCAAGGAAGCGCTTGTTCAAGGATGTAGAGATCAGGGATATCGCGATACAGCCCATTTGCTATTCCCATCAGGCGAATTTGAGATCATTCGATTCCATATGTATCAAGAACGAATGAGACTCAGCCGATTCAAAGACCAGATCGACGATGAGGAGGGCCCGCGCATAGGAAAGAAAGTCAAACGATACTGCATGGAGCGGCTTAAAGGAAATGAGATAATTCTTCCTAGATATATAGAGGCGAGCTAGTTTCAAATGGCCTTAACATTTGACTAACTTTAAAGCAGGCACTAAGAATCATGGCCCTGCCAGAGAACGCACCCAGTTCACTCGAGCAGTTAGCACTATTAGTAGATGAGATATGGTTTTTGAGCGGTGACCAGTCGAACGATCACAATTGGTACACGAAGCGGGCCAGTTTGGCGGCTGTTTACTCTGCGACAGATCTGTTTATGAGTCAGGATCGATCACCTGGATTCGAGAACACCTGGATCTTTCTTGACGCTCGTCTGGGAAATGTGCAGACTGCAGCCAAATATGCGACAGGAGCCATACAATGGGGATTATTTACTGGTTTTTCGACATTAAATCTCGTAAGATCACAGCTGGCACGAGGGTAGTTGAGTAGATGGTGTGTTTGTCAGGCTATGTACATAAACAAACAATAGATGCTCTCCCAAGAATGCAATAGCTTTATTTTGATATAGTGCAAGAGACTCCAACAGATACTCTGCTTTATAATATTAATCTCTTTTTCGTTTCGCGCCACCTCCTTCAAAGCCTGGACGTCTTTTGGAGCTGCTAGGTTTGCCTCCCTTTCCACCTTTCCCAGGTTTGCCCCCCTTGCCGGATTTGCCAGCCTTGCCTTTTGTCAACTTAGCTTCCTTACGGGCGGCGATGTTTGCCTCTCGCTTCTTTTGACGCATCTGTATACCCTTCTGTACATTTTCAGCTCGATCTTTCCAATCCCGTTCGGATTTCTTTTTCTTCTTTTTGAACTTTTTCAGAGACTTGCGCAGCATTTTCTCATCATCACGCACTTTTTCTCCTTCTGCTTGTTTGATAGCCCGTTTCCATTTGTCCTTTGTCTCTATGATATCTCTCTAGATAATGATGGTACCAGTAAGTAAAATTATGTAAGCGTGCTAAGCCAGAGGATCAAAACATACCTTTTCCCTGTCCATCGAGGCCAGACGAGCCTTCTTTGCTTGAACATGTTTCAATTGGCCTAAAAGATCAGATTGACCTTTCTTTCTCTTCTTACTAGCTCCAAGCACAGCAGCTCCAACTGTAACTTGCTCTCCATTCTCGAGCTCGACTTTGCTAAAAATCAGGCCATCTTCTTTATCATCACGTCGCTCATCCAATGTCTGGTTCTCGTCGTCCTTCTTCACTCGCTTGCTGTCTGTCAAGGCGCCATTATCGTTCGATTTAGATACAACAGTAGAACTAGCTGCGGCAGCTACTCGCGCAGCAGCAGCACGCTGAGAAGCTGCCATCGCATCTCGTCGGTGGCGCTCTTTTGCACGCCGTGCCTCGAGAATCGCTTCTCTATTTACTGAGGCACCAGCTACTCCAGATCCAACAGCCTTGCGCTGCTCGCGCAGGTTCTGAATCTTCTGCGTCAGCCTCTCTTTGAGCTCTGCAATTGATTTGGGGTCTGGTATTTTCCTTTGTTGGAGAGGAGGGGGGAGGATTGGTAGACTGCTTTGCTGTTCGGATTCTCCGATCTCTAGACCTTTTTTGCCTCTAAGCTTTTTTGCTTTTCCTTTATTGGGTGAGACGTTAATGGGAGGATTACTAGCCCCGATGTCCGCATGGACGTTGCTAATAACCGCCTTCATATCGTCGTAAGTGAGATGCTTCTGGCAGCGTGAGTCGACAGGAGATAGGATATCGCGCCGATCGTGCAGATACACTCTGGCAAAAAAGTGGAAAAAAATTGTCGATGGGACTTTTGGTGCGGCTCATAAGCGTGTGGACTATTAGTCGACAGTCGACCTGTTACTATTCCGAAAGACCACATCCACTATAATATTTTTCAAAGGCTAGTGATATGATAACTAAATTACTAGAGTTAGAATGTTTGTAGCCACTAGGATAGCGAAAGCCAAGCTTTTACTACGCGACTACAGATAGGTATACAGTAACGAATAGGAAAATGCTATATAGCTAGCAAGCGATTTTGACCTTCTTGAATCACTTCTGCTCTAATTTATTCATCATAAGCCTATCAATCTTCAACTTGTATTGACTACAATTACACTATGCACTCACATCCAGACATAGTAAGGTAATTGTTCTACATTAAGTAGATTTAGTTAGGCAAATCCAAAGTTAAGGTCGAACATGTATCTGCAACGCCGTTATTTCATGAAATGGCTTATTACAGTAAAGATTTAAAAATATCGAAGAGCTGATTTACATAGCTATTCTAAGCCGCTCTAATTCAGTTGTAAAATATAAAATATTTATTGTCTCTCACTGTTGGAGCGTTGCTGAATGCCGAAGCTTTCAAGAGGAGCCTTGACAGAGCTTGACCCAGGTTGTCCTAACTTGTCCTAATGTTGACCACACTTGCATGAAATTGGACTATAAACTGCTACTTGCTCTTGCGGTGCTGTAACAATTTGATTTAGTAAGTGCAGCTTTTGACTGTCTGTCGCATCGCATTTCTTCCTAAGTCCAAAGAAATTGATAAAAGAAGCCGTTAGCATTATGACTGTAAGCATATCAGCTGTTACTAATCGTCCCTTACACAAGGTCGGGATTCGATTGGTGTTTAGATGTCTAGGTTTCTTTAAATGGCCTCAAAACTGAACAGCAGTAGCTATTGAACCAACTTGCAGATCGCCATTTCGCATAGGGGTGATTTATGTGGATGAACCAGTAAGCAATTAAACAACTGTAAACTTCCCATAATTGCCTCATGATCAATCTTACCATTCATGGTCTTTCATTGAAAATTGCTCGGTTGGAAGTTATGAAATCGACGACTGAGTCGAATTAGATATTCCTCTTCATTTGATTTAAACTTTGGGTTTATTTATTTGTTTATTTGAGCCAACGCAGAGTTTATCTGTGCTCAATGTTTTTAGAGACTAAATTGAGCCATGTATGAGGGACCATGTACGAATATGTGTGACGTACACAGCGATTGCGTGACGCAACTAAGCAGCACATGAGACTATAAGCACAAAACCCCCCCATTCTGTAGCACGTCGCACGCTGACGTCAATTGAAAAAGGTTTTGAACCCCTCGTTATCCCTGTTTACCCTGTCTTGGAAAGTCACCACCATCGACAGATAGTTTTCGAGATTATACGATGTCTACGCGAAGGCTCAACTAGAACTTTCTATAGAGGTTGCGAAGACATAATTCTGTCGATTAACTGCAGCCCAGCTACTGCACTCGGGAATGTACCCAGTCTACGAACTAATAATGCTTGAGATAGTTGCCAATAGTGTGTAGCCCTAAAAGGTTCCTAAAGCGTGCCACGCGAGGTCTCCGAGATAGAGATCGCGCATCCATGATCAAATCCCAGATGCACTAGAGGATTCAAGACCGTGTAAGATTCTTCGATGCCGATTTTAGTAACATATATCTTTCAGTAAGAATAGTGCAGCATCTGAAGTTGTGACCAGCACAGCCTGCTTTGCTAGCGGTTCCTGATCGCGATCGTAGCCGCCAGCAGAGGTGGTGGAGATCACAGAGTATGCGTTATAATAATATATATATAAGGTGAAGTGGAGAGAAAAGACTATAGCAAAATCGATGTCACGATGTGATTATATTAAGCTTCTGTGCTAGCAATATAGATCGCACGATCGTACTGTGACTTTCCACAGTAGAGACTGTGACGCAAGAGATCAGACTTTGATTTATAAAGGTACGCCACTAAGGTGACGCGTCTGTTTGGTGGGTGACGTGCCAAAACTGTCCAACGTTGGCATTTTTGCAACTTCAGCGCCGTTTTTGACCTCACGGAGCTAAAATCGTGACCTGATCTTTGGAGTCACCAATTTGAGTGGAGAGTCACACTCCCGGTGTTTTCTCTCTCCTACATGTGAGCCGATATTTACTACTATTGCTGCACTGTTGCCGCGACGATCGGTTCCGGGCAGATCTGCTGCGATGCTAGCCACAAAACCAACGATAATTCCTGTCGGCCAGTGCCAACGGTCACAGTTTCAGCGGCATGCGTCACAGATGCTTCATGGCTCTGTTCAGCGCCTTTTAAGCTTCTGCGACCCTCTGAGATGCGAAGCTGCTTCTTCCGAGAGAGACAAAAGAATCTTCGACTTATGGGGCTTACACCCAAGAACAAAGCCAAACAGTTGTAGCTCATACGCCAAAGTGCTAGGTCGGATTGTCTACTTGCTAATTGTGACTGCACCATTACAAAACTGTAGCAGAAAACATACTAGTTAACACAATACAATATGTTGATGATGTTGCTAATTGACGCTCTGCTGGATAACAGGGGCTTTTAATTCGCATCATTGAGATCGCTAGAGGCCTCGCTGGAAGTTGGGTGCGTGATGTATCATGCTGTGAGCGCCCTGTCATAGTCACTACCACAAAAATCAAATCTAAATGGGTTTGGCTATCCTTAAAACCGCAGTAAAAATCCTTATACTTAGCAAAACCAACGGCATATGCGTCACTATTAATTTTCGTGTTAAGAAACTTAGTGTGACTTTCAATACCCGTAAAAATAGCTGTGAGTTGTGTAACCATAGTTTGGTAGTTATGCTGGAATAAAAATCGCGAACTGCCAGAGCTGTGCGGCGTTGACAGTCCAAGTTGTTCAACACCGCTTTTGGTCAAAGCAACTTGCTCTTAATAGTAAATTTGCGATCCTTATCGTCGAACAAAGGCGGTTTCAAATATCTATGAAATAAAACTTGTGGCATAACTAGCAGGTATTCTGCGAGGACACTCTAATATTCACGACTTAGCAAAAGATATACTGATGCCGAGCGCTGAAGGACAGCGGTATTTCCTATTCTATGGTTGGAAGGTGCACGCTCGTGTTTCGTGGAGCTAACAGCGGAAGTAAATCCGCTTTTATCTCATTGTCTTGCTGCCAGGTTATCTATATTCTTGCCCTGGCGTTGTCGTATCTTAGAACCCAACATTCAGGAAGCGAATGCAGTGCTCTTAAAATGATGAATCGTTATAGCCGCGAGATCAAGTGTTGCGGAGCAGGCATGCAGAAGGAGTGCGCTCTCTTCACACTAGACACCGGATCAAGAGAGAGGAACATATTGCTCACCTGGATTTTAGCGGCTGTAGTGATCTCAACTGAACAATTGTCTAAGCGCCTCTACTCTTGAAACGGTGGTAATGGGCGCAAGTCTAGTTATTCATTATTGCACATCATTGGAGCTACGCGCCGGCTTTTGGAGTTTTTAATTTTGCACGATATTTGAACGAAGCATCGGCAATATCAGGTTGACCTTATGGCGATTTCGGAATGGCAAATTTGCGTCAATGAATATGAAGGAAGCACGCAGAACTCTATTCGAGAGGTATGCGAGAACTAAGAAGCTATTCAAAGTATAGCATGATGAATGTTTTTTTCGACGGAAAGCAGAAGCCCTGATTATTCGCTCTGCTTCTTAGACTATAGCAAGCTGAAGAGAGGACGAACGCGAAGGAGGGTGCATTGAAGAAGAGACGAATATCTTTTTACGGTAGCTTCTCTGTTTGGATCCGGAGAAAAAAAATGGTTAGGAACAGCTGAATCGAAGAGGAAGGAACCAAATAGTCCTCTGCTGTTTACAAGGCTAATAAAAAGCAAATGGTTGCTTGTTAAGTTATACTATATCTATTTAGATTGTGTTCACTATTCCGTTTGGACCATAGGTACCTGTCATATGTATGGACTATCATATTTCATAACTAATACAATAACGTCAGCGCTTGCCTAGCTCCTTTCACTTGTAAAATGATGTAAATATGATTTTCAACGTAGATAAAATCAAAATCATAAACTTCCTATTAAGCTCAAGTATGATAATATAACTAAGAGTGGTGTAAATATCATCGATCAAAAAGAGGGTTTACTGACGTTTCTTTTACTCTAATAATCCCAAAATGAACACTTAAAGTCTGATGAGATCCTGAGAGTGTACAATCTGCACCACCAACGACTGCACTTGGGGTTTGACCTTGTTGAGGGTGCAGCTATGATAGACAAGTCAAGTTCCATGCTGTTAGGACCACCTCAACTCCAGAAATGAATCATGTGCGGCTTAGGTTTTCTGCATAATAAAAACGCCCCCTCGGGGAAGACCAAACCTAATCAATATCCTCATGACAGACACAAACGACGACAACCCTCAGGCATTCCCACACCCATTGAATCTTGCGTCCAT
The DNA here is from genome assembly GCA_030580435.1 of Babjevia anomala. NCBI lineage: Eukaryota > Fungi > Ascomycota > Lipomycetes > Lipomycetales > Lipomycetaceae > Babjevia > Babjevia anomala. The sequence continues at coordinate 31,481 of JAKTSW010000077.1, forward strand.
TGAGACTTGCATGCCGCCTTGTGTACTGGCGTTTTCTCCTATTGACAGCAGCCTTTTGATCGTTGGGACATACAAACTCGAAGACGACGGATCCAGGCATGGCAGCCTAGAAATCTATCGATTCACCTCCTCGCACTCACATAACGTGTTGCGTCTTGTATCGTCTGTTAATTCTGAAGATTCTTCGATCCTTGATCTCAAATTTCTGCCGCACGAGCCTACTGTATTCGTATCGGCCCATTCAACTGGAAAAATCACATTCTGGAAGTTTGACCCTATCGCATCTGACGATGTCATACCGATACTCCTTTCTGAAACGTCCGTAGCCGATCCCGCCGTTCTAGCTCTCTCCATCGCCATCTCATCCACTTACAATGCCCTCTCAGTCACTCTTTCCTCTGGCGAGATCAAAATCTTCGATCTCGGACCTGCTGATTCAGGTTTTGAAAGTCCTTTAACAATTTCCAACGAGCCCTCTCCTCACGACCTTGAGGCCTGGACATCCGCCTTCAGTCTATCCCCATCTCTTACTGGGGCTGGCAGACTCCTTTTTTCGGGTGGTGATGACAGTGTTTTGGTAGCTTTTGATCTAGATCTTTGCCAGACTATCTGGAAGTCTCGTCGAAATCAGCATGATGCCGGCGTGACTTCGATTCTCCCTGTGTTTATACCGCATAGCAAAGCTACAACTCTTTGGACTGGTTCTTACGATGATAAATTAAGAATTTGGGATATCTCTGACGGGCGGCCGATTGAAATCCAAAAGCTTGATCTTGGTGGCGGTGTTTGGAGATTGATTCCTCATCCGTCTCGTGGACAAGTTCTCGGATGCTGTATGTATGGAGGGGCAAGAATCTTACAAATAGACCATAGCGACTCTTCCGGACATTCGGTACGTATTCTAAAATCGATCACGAACTTGCACGAAAGCATGGTCTACGGAGGCGACTGGTCACCAGACGGGAGCCTAGTGGCCACCTGCAGTTTCTACGACAAGAAGCTAAACGTATGGAGCGCCACAGCGGTTGAATTGTAAAAGATGTCTCAGGGGACTTCACGAGTGTATGATTGCATGTATGAATAATAGAAATGTATTGACTTTATGTATATATTACACAGGAGCAAACACCGCTACTAATTATTTCTCTAAGATAAATGATCTAAATAATAGTTTCTAGCTCTCGCGCATATCCTATCGCATTCTCAATGAGTTTTTCCGTGGCAATGCCGCTTTCTGGCATTTCCGGCTCATCTTGCGGGAAGTAGATTCGTCCATTTTCAACAATCCAGCCCCGCTATAAATAGGCATTAGCATTTCTATGAATTTTAAAACGTAAAAATTCTCAAAACAAACCTTCTTGATGAACTGAGCAACCTCCTCGTTAGTTGTGAAAAATAGAAGATGTTTGGCGTTCAAAACCGGTAAAGAAGAATACGCTTTCTCTGAACAATTTGCTATCTCACTTCGTATAGTGTCTACTAGAATCTACACCATCAAATTAGTTAAGCACGAAAAAGGAATTTTGCAAAACATACGTCTGCAAATATAGCAAATTCCTCAGCTGGAACCTCGCTTCTCTGTGTCGTAGCCCTCCACACCCGATCATAACTTCCCTCCATGAGCCATCGTTCGAGCATCACTGGATATCGGATATATCGATCCGTCTCTGCCTCATCTTCAAGCTTCTCTAATTCGGTATGAAACTCAGCAATATCGTTCTTCGATAGCAGCAACAGTAATTTCAATGCAATCAACTTTTTCTCGTTACTGGACACCGGCTGCATCTTCTCGCCGAGTGCATAAAAAGGCGATAATTGCGCAAGATACCGGCTGAACATCACTTCTTCCCGCAAGAATATCGACGTGATAGCTCCAATTTCCAATATATCTCTCGCGACTAGGAGATGTGATAGATTTGAGGATGGAAGAGGCACAAGAAGGTTCAACTGCGACAGTCCGATCTTCAACGAAGGAAGAAGTTCAGCACATCGCTCATAATCCTTCGATGCGAACGCGCTCGCCAGAGCCTTGGATTTGGTCTCCAGTTGAGAGTATGTCAGTGATTTCGAGGTTGGCATGATGCAGATTTCAGGATTGCTAGTGGTGGTTTTGCTTAATGAAGTCACTTGGGAATCTTGTGTTAAATCCATCCATCCCCGTCTCATACGGTATGGTGTGTTACACACAACAAACCTAACCCATTTTTAGATGCTTACATTAACTCTTCACAAGTAGAGCATTCGTTTTCGCAGCATCTGTTTACAAGAAGCTATTTTTGGAATATATTTCAATTATACTAAAGTAAGAAAAGTGTTTTAAAGATTGTATATCTCAAGTTAACACTAGGAAAGAAACGTCGTGAGTTAAATATGTGCTCAATGGTATCTTTTGCTGGCAGTTGGTATAGAATCGAACCACAACACGACCAAGTCGCCAAAATCCACAAAGTGAATAAGGTATGTTAATGCCCTGCAAAAGTCGATACTGCAAGCATTTGGACTTCACTACGTACTAGCTTTCCAATTACAAAAACCTCATCGTTTGAGAACAATTGCTCAGGCTTTCTGCGAAAACTTGAACGCAGTTTCCCCGCAACTCGTATTTCAACCACCTCCATATATATCTTCTCTTCTAAACAGCGAATGCACTGCCCGTGGCCAAGGTCTGACGAGTGATCGTGGCGAAACTCAAAAAACAAATCGCACCTACAGTCTTCCGCGATTTCCTCTTTTAATGTTTCCAAGGCCTTTAAGACAAAAAGCTCAAGATCGGTTGAGCTTGTGCTTCTATTATCTGTTTGGCAATTCGCAGAAATGCTACCACATAGAGTGCCATTATTACAAGTAGATATTATGGTCGGCGAGAATGACTCGTTTTCATCGTCAAGCACCGAATTTCTGGCTGTGAGATTCCTAAACATATCTGCAAGTGAAAATCCACCATCTCCAAACAACTTCTTTCTATCTTCATCAATCTCAGTGTTTTCATTCCTTTTAGTGAGTATATTGCAAAAACCACTTTTTGCAAACCAGTAATCTTTGTGACATCCTTGCTGTCCATCGGATTGGCCTTGTTCTGTCAAGCTTGTTGGAATGCTCATGACTTCGTTCTCTATCGACCATTTACCTACAGAATCAGAAGCATTGTCAACAACTATGGAATCGATGTCGATCATACTAATGTGTTCGTTGGAATTCCTATGACCTTCTCTCTTCTCTTCGGACGAATCGTAAATACCGTCCATTTCTTCAACTGACCATATCGTCTCGAATTCCTCGAAATCAGAATGAGATACAGATACATTACCACAATTGGTATGAGAGTTTGATACATTGTTTTCCGCATCCTGTCGAATACCAACATCGAGAACCGCACCACTGTAGTCGATGATTTCAGGTGCGGCTCGCATTGACACCGGATGCATTAGTCTGCGAACTGCGAACTGATCTGCTGAACCACTTTCTTGCATGAAACAATTCCCTTGGTCACCTCTTGAAAGAGTTGAAGTACATATATCTAGGGAATCAGCCACCGCATAACTGCTACTTCTGGCATTATCTGCATCGATTGATGCGGCCGACGTCTTTGTGATGCTTCTGCAATTGTGATAGCAGCTTACATGCTCGAAAGCGTCAAAATATTCAGAACCAGTATCCGTCTCCTTCGGTTCAGTCCAGACGACATTCACCAGATTTGCCAGCCTTGACAAAGCATCTTCAATCTCCGCATTTAATATAATAACGTAGCTTTGATCTTCCAAAAGCTGCGAATCAAAAAAAATGCAACCAAGAACAAATTTCAGAACATTTAAAGGTCTTGCAGAAGCAGATTTTGAAGGTATCCTTCCTTTATCCAGTATTTTCCTGTTCATAGAGAAACACTGATGCAATCGAAGCGTAATATAGAGCAAAACAAATATATTTTTCAAGAAAACCATATCATCCAATATTTAGAGGGTATAAAATGCGATCTCTAAGGCCATTTGATTATTCGAAGGGCATCCCAAAGAGACCGTCGCGGGTGGAATACGTGGTCGTCATCTTACGCAGTATTCCAGATATTGTGAAGTAGACCAAGTTGAAAATTCAAACCAAAAAATAAAATTTAGCTTTAACATTGAAAAGATCGTCGTAAATATCATAATGTCCTGCCGAGCTGAATATAGATGTCAAGGTAATTCGCTTGGAAAAGCAGAGAAAACTTATGATTTGGTCAGTAGTACTGTAATTCACGTCGCTCCTATTCAGAGAGTTCAATCAGTGGCCTTGTTAAGGTAATGGACCGCCAATAGATGTCACATGTGTGCAAGCCTCATTCAAGCCTCATTCATCTGCTTGCTTCTATTAGTAAAGAGGATCTTTTATAAGAGTAAGAAAAGGCGAATAAGAAGTTTAAAGGGGAAGTACAGTTAGTGACCCAGGCGGAGAAGTGAACAGTATACTGTACTGCTTGATGCTGTCGTTCAAAGGTTCAAAAATTGTGCGAAAAATATAAATATTTCTGGTGCTTTTTAAGTTTGCTACTTTGTTACTCCTTCATTATATGGACAGCAACCATTATCAAAGGAGAGAGCATTGAAATATTAAAGATCAGAATATATAATTAATCAAGAATTGTATATTAATAACTTCTCTGCCATAGATTTTCTGAAAGCTGCTGAAACGAGGTTAGAACCTTATTGATATTTTGTTCAATTTATGTCACTATCTCATATCTTGCTTATATATGTGCCATCTGAAAGAAAATATTATAGAGCATATCATCATATATAGTCCAATATTATCAGTACTCTAAAGATGTTGGCATCTTTCGTCTCCCGCTACCTCTACTTCCGTTTACTTTCGATTTTATTTTTGCCTTCTTTTCTATTGACAACTTGAAATGTCTTCACTTATAGATCTTTTGGATCAACCGAGAGACCGAAGTTGTAAACTGTTCGAAGTTTATACTGCGATATGGGTCAGCTATGAAGTTACCACTGACATGAATTATTTTCACAATTAGCAAGTATTATTTAACCTTTGAGATTTTTGACATACTGATGTTTCTGGAGTCCAGGACATTAATAGCATTTGAAATAGCATCATCCACATTAAGCCATAGTTTAAACAAGGTGTATGACTATGTCCGAAAAAATAACTTCAAATATTAAGATGTCTAATTTAGCGTAAATCTTCGCTCCTTCGGCAATCTTCTGAAAGAATCTTAGACAGCACCTATAATCCTTTGAAATACCTTAGGAACATCGATATCTTCATGATCAAGAATTAGAGCAGCAGCCTTGTGACCTTGAGGGAAGGTGCACCAGATTCAGCGAGACTCAGCAGCTGATGAAAACAATAAATTTTCGTATATTCTGCAAATATCTCAATTCGAGTTTTCCAATGAATTAACTAACTATGATACGTAGCATTAACGATAGATAATAAGAATCGCTCAGTCACCTCAAGGAAAGAGAAATCTGATCAAAAAACAGGTATTATGTTTAATATCAGACTTCTTGCCCCTAGAATTTCTTTTCGTTACTAGATTAGGCTTACGGTGGTGCTTTAGTCATGGAGAACTATAACTGGCAAGGGTAGCATCCAAATTGGGACAGGGAGCTTAGTTGTCCAGTTAGCGTACTAAACTCCGAGTCGGAGAAGTTGAGATTTGATGCCCTTGATGCTCCTTTAGAATTGGTCGATAGCCACAGTAAGTCTTTAGAAATAGATATAACAGGAGATCAGCGGAGACAACATTAAATTGTTTGCGCAAAAATTTAACTCGCTTATCTGGGAGTACGCTTCCATTTAGAAAGTAGCTCTATTTTGCTTTTATTTTCAAATACGCCATTAGAACTCTCGGAGAAGCATTTGTTTAGTCGGTTCGGCATAACGATCGATTAAAAAACATTGTGAAGAATAAGCAATGCCAAGACTCTAAATGTCTCGGCATTTTCTATCTTGGCTTTTGGTAGAAGCAAGAGCTGACGATATGTCACGGAAATCACGTTGCGCGCCGGAAAAAATTACGAGGTGCTACTCTGTTATGCATAATAATGACATATTAAACCCCTAGAAGAAGTCACACGTAATTGCTCATTCAGTAAAGAAAGAAATTGTGAATTACGAACCAACGATGTTGTACGTGAAGTATATAAGCTCTATTTGCATGCGGAGAGGAACTGCGTCAGTAAAGTAGAGCTTGAAAAGACGACAGTATTTTATTTCAACTGTGTTATTTCAACTGTGAGGCAGTTTCTTATTGGAAATAGCTCGTCCCCTCGCAGTATAGGAGATGCTCTGTCAGTTGGCTTGATGACATTGAACTTGTCACTTCGTAGCGGCACTATCGAACTTCGCGGAAGAAGTTCATTTATACGCACCTAATCCCGTTTTAATTATAAGGATATAGCACAGCAGCAACCTTATGGTACAATAAAATAGACCATCATTTCATTAATTATCCATCTAAATAATACAATACACCCTTAATATATATAACAATATTTCCTTAATAGTCCATTTGTGAAAAAAACTCATCGAGCAAGCTTTTGCCTTGCTCCGACCGCACTTTTGCTTTTACTCTAGAATAATATACCGGGCAATCCTTGGAAATGCAAGCAACCTCTTCTGCGTTTGATCCACCAGAACAGGTACGACAAACGCTAACAATTTCACCATATCTTTTGTCATATCCTCTTGAGCGAGACTGTAAATCATACAGACTCAAATCATCGTTTAGCCGGCAAGAGTCGCAAACCGATACTATAATTATTAAAATAGTGTCAAAACCACTGGCTCAAAAACAACTTCTAGCTTGTACTGATTATATTTACCATTCGTTTTGGTTTCTCGGCTGTTACAAACGATACAATGCGATGATCTCATATAGGATTGTATAGTATATCTTCGCTTTGGCTCTAGGAGCTCTTGGCTACGGAAAGGTAATCTGAACGTCTTCGGCATCTCATCATACCAAGATCGTACATTGGCACCAACTAAATTAAATATCCGTTCCAATGGAGGGATGATATTTTTAGTGATGTAATAATTTGCATCCAGAACCAGATTTCTAATACAATTAACTTCAATTCTAGAAAAGAATAGATCGCCATGATAAGTACCTTTTCGACAAAAATTCTTCTGGAGAAACAGCCCGATCGGCAAGCCGGGATCCCGGAGGACCAGCAACAATCACGTAAGGTACACGCTCACCGTATTGCGGTTCCGCTCGAGGATCAGTCTGCATATTCTTAACACTAACAAGTGCTCCAGGAGGTAGTACACCGTTCTCACTACCAATTATTTAGTGTGCGTGGATAGAAAACAGAGGAACGATTGATGACACTAACCTATAGGTTCCAAGTCTAACTTCTTTCGCAAAACAGAAATCTTGAATTGAAAAATTGCCTTGCATGATCTTCGAGCATTGTTTCTGAAAATATTCTTTCACTTTTGACAAGTCTGCCGTTTGGAAAAGAATCCTAGATCAAAACTTATCAGAAAGAACAACTTGGAGCAAGCGGTCAGTGACTTACTTCAATGCCTTTTCCTCGATCATTTCCTCTGCAGGAGTCCTACTGCTGTTAATTATCTTTAGTCTATATATTAATAGCATATACGTACCCGTCTCGGCGAACAGTCTCAATTCCTTTGGCATCAAATACTGGCTCCGCTTGAGTTTGATTTTCATACATAAAACCCACGTATCGTTTCTTTGCCAAAAGAATACAGGGGAGATATACTTTTTCCATTTTTAGTTTAATAGGTTGAGGAAACATATTTGTGACATCCTCAACAATCTGCTGACCAATCTCAAATGCCTGCTTTTTGCTCTTGCCTGGTAGATGAACGAACAAGCTGTCAGTATCTCCATATACCACCTCTGCACCCCAGTCGCCTTTGGCATTAATCCTCGCAATGGTCTTTAAGAAGTTAGAGATATTAAAAATAAAACGGAAGAGAATATGAGCTTCCCACCTTTTCTAAAAGTTCTCGTCCTGTTTGCACAATGGCATCGGCAATCTCAGCACAAGGCATCCTTCCAGAGAAAGACGCTGATGTATATCCATAAGTAACATTCGCTATTAGCTTAAGGGCTAGCTGTCGATTGTTTAATAATCGTAATAGCGAATCATTTCCTGCTGAATCTGCCATCGCTTGCTTCACCATTATGCGAGTCTCAAGAATCTCTGTAAGCATCTTTGCCAAAAGTGACTTTCGAACAGAGGATTTGACGAAAATAAAACCGTTCGGAGAGACTGTAATAGTACATATCTGTCAGGAATTTGTAGTACTTCTACTAAGCAAGTGAAATTTTTATCTACCTGTAATATCATCTTTCAGTAAACTGAAAATTCCCTTTGGAATTTCTAAATTCATAAATCCTAATTGGTTTCGCCCTTTCCAAGGCTCTGCTCGTCCAAGACACGTGGAATAACAATAATTGAACGCGATCATAATAGATGGATAAAGCGATTGAAAGTCAAGTACAACAACGGGACTGGTGTAGAACTTGGACTTAGGTTCCATTACCAACGGTAAGCATTCCAAAGCGTTCTGCTGTCCAACTTGCTGCCTACTTGGAGATGCCAGTAGATAGTTTTCTGCTTTTGCAAGTCTGAACATAAGAGACTCGACCCTAAATTGCGATCCTCGAGATATTACAGAGTAGAAATCCACACCAAGTAACCGAGCCTGTTCACTCGTGCGCTCAACTATTTCTTGTTGCTTGAGCAAATCCAAGTCCAAACGAGCTCTTTCAAGGTAATAATCCATGGTTCTTTTCAGCGCACCAGTGCGTCCGCATTGGTGCCACCTTGTGAGATCCTTTTGTGCATACTTAGGTATCCTCCGTTTAAGTAGCTGAAACGCACAATTTTCAACAGTATATTGCGATAATCTAACCTCACTTCTTAGTAGTCGCCATATATTTAGTACATGCCGCCCAGTGACGGTGATAGCGGAATCATGCGTTAAACCCCAAAGTTCGCTTGACTTCTTCAGAGAAGTTACATTAGCTGAAATCACGATTCGAGAAAACTCATCGCAAAGATCGTATTCGAATACAGCTCGAGCCCTTTGAATCACATAGCCCCAAGATCCATTGTGAATCTCAAATCCAGCTAATATATCTGGATCCATATCACGAACTACTAATACCCATTCGTTGATCAGATCTAGCTCTGTCGAAAAGGTTTCTAGAGATATGTGTGGGTACAGTTTCTTAAGTCTACGCTCTTCCACCTCATTGTCGCAAACAGCAAGTATTCCAGAAATATATCTAAAAGATGTTAATATGACACCAGTAAAAAAAAAAAAGCAAAATTAAAGGCTCACTGATCGTCAAGCTTCTCCGTCGCATCGGAATTATTAAGCATCCAAAATAAAGATGTAATTGCATCTACCTTAGGATCTGGTAAAAGGGCTTCCCTAGTATTTACATGAACCTCCAATGCCATTACAGTCATTGCGGTAGCTTGATGTTTCTTGGCATTGACTTGACCTGCCATCTTCGGAAACTTGACTTTCTGCGTTGGTCCTTCAATCTTTTAATAGCTTGTCAGCCTTATGAATACGAAAATCGCAATTACTTGCATACCTGCGAAAATATGTGTTTACCACCCAGGTCTGCCGATTTAGTGTTCAAGGATTCACTTTGCAGCCATTTCGCGACATATTCTTGCGTTGGAGGCCTTTCTTTATACTGCCATCTCATTAAGCTGCACAAATCCTTGTTTGATATAGACAGATCAAATCCAAAATCTTCCGAAAAATCCGGTAGAAATTTTATGCTGTCACCTATCAGTTTAAAATCTTTGCCACCGTAAGTTCGAATCCTGGTGGGAACATCTTTGTCGTTTCCATAAAAAGGCTCTTTGTACAGAATGCGAGGTTGACCCATTGCTTCCAATGAATCCAAAATAGTATTGTAACGAACTTGGGGTCCAGATAGAGCGAACATACTCAACTTGATGTTGAAGGCATATTTGATATCAGCTGGTGAGAACAAGGATCGAAATTCTGAAGATCCCGAGGAACTTTCCTTCGATAGGCTGTCATCCAGAGAAGAAGAGGACTGTTTTTCCAAAAAAGAATTGTTCTGTTGATTGTTTTCAAAAGGCTTCACTATTTTCCAGTCAAGAGCTGTTTGAGAACTCGAGTTGACGTTTTTCAAACTATGACTAGTGTCAAAAGATTCTGTCTCATCATCAATCCGCTGAGTCACGATTAGTGCATGCTTCACTTGCTTATTTTTTGCAAAGCTATCTGCTGAAGAATTTGATATTTGCTCAGCGTGTTCTGCATTCTTTGCTATCACTCCGAAGTTCTTCATAGTAGACAAAGCTTGGGAGCCATTAAAGGACTTGGACTCTCGTTTCTTTTTGTTCAAAGCAGGTGGAACACTTTCCTCCGTTTTCTAGATCGCATGTTAGCATTACTTTTGATCATAATTTTTTTTTTCAAATGAAACACCTTTCGCTTAAGTTCAATTTGGACTGGAGACAGAACCCCATTTTCCTGATCAGGGTCCGTAACTAGCACCTCCTTATCCTGAAATTCCTCCAGATCATCTGAAAATTCAATATCTGTAGCATTTGCTACAGATTCTTGCTCTAGCATCTCAATATTCTCCATATTGAAACTTCTCCAGAAGCTTTCAGCACCATAGTCTTCTTCAGACTCTTGCGACATCAGATTATTCCCGCCATTCTTAGGTACGACGATAGTCTTAATAGACAAAGTATGAACGACGTCAAAAGCTGTGGGTACGTCGTCCGCCATATCTAGAGTTTTGGAGTATTGCTGGAGGGTCAAATCTGGTACAAGTTGTTGGTCCATTTGAACAATATCCCTGACTTTTGGGTCAAATCGGTCACTACTATACCAGGTCATTTTTTCTCCTCGAGGGCCATCTGACATGGAAGTAGAGACCTGCTTTGGTAACCCCTCAGCTCTCCGACGTGCTCGATCGTCACGCCAAAGTTCTGCCGTACTGTGAATATACTTATAGTCACTAGGAAGAGGTTTATAAAGCTCTATAAAGTCATGATGTATTTCTCTTTTTTCGACACTTTGCCGATTAAGAATGTTACGCGATACAATATCAACCTCGAGAGAGGAATGCGAGGTTCTTGGGAGAATATCTGCAGTACAGATCAGATCCGGCGACACTCGATCTTCAGACCACGAGGATAAATCGGATTGATCTGTAGATGCTAAAACAGAAGTCATAATCAGCACTGCCAACCACAGTTATTGCTTTGTACAACACACCTGGAAGTGGAGACCGGAAGTGAATTTTCGAAGTACTGAGCCAACCTGATCCATACAGGTTGAAATCGGTTGAGAATTGAAGTATATATGGTAAATGTGCCTCGTACGGCTGAAGTACTGTATTCATAACCTTGCCTGCCAATAGCATATCGGCTAATGAGCCCATAATACTTGGAGTCAGCATATATATTTTCAGGAAGTATCTCCATCCAACGTTGAAACCGAAAAATGGTACAGCTTTACATAGCTCAATACCGGCAACGAATCTTGAATCTCGCGGTGCTTGTCGAAACATATTACAAAAACTGGTATTGATTGAAGCATATAATTTGAGTATATATGAATCAGCTACACGAATTTGTTCAGCATTTCACTTTGAGAAAAACGCACTTCCCAGGAAAACAAACCTTCGTTGATTGGATCATGATATTCTATGAACATGTAGGGAAATACCCCATGTATGTGCGCACATACCCGCTGACCCAGTTCAGTAGTACCAAATATTCGAATGATTGGAATTTTGTAAAAGACAGGATTTATTGACGATCGAGGGAGATCAAAGAATGTCGGCGACGATTGATAGCTATCGATGCAGTTAATTCGTAATCGGAACACAGACTGCGAGTTTGGCTCGGATGAATTCTCGGAGCTAAACACCATGATTAAGACATCCAGACTCTGGTGTGGGTTATTCTATATTACATGTGGAGACAGAAATTCAAGGCTAGGTCGCGCTTTTTGCGTTAGGAGTCGCACGCATGCCACCAAGAAATCATCCTCCCAATGTTTTCATTGTCACGTGAGTCTAGTTTACTTAGGACGAACTTTGTGCGGCGCAACTGTAAATCCTTTAAAACTACCATTAAATTTAAATATTCAATACAGTGAAGTCTCGATATAAAGAAAATCGATACAACGAAAAAATCGTGTAAAAATGGACGAGCGATAACTCGACCGGATGGAGCGAGTCACATCACTCTCGCGGTACCCGTTTAGAATGTGAATGAAATTTAGGTATGGTGGAACATCTCTGTTCCACAGCCTGGGTTTGTCAGGCAAGCAATCCTTGTTTTGGCATTCGAGTAGTCCATGGACTAGCTGCGTTTGAGCGAGAACAGGAAATGTCATAATTACATATCGAGTAAGGAGGGTATTATATTAGATATAACGAAAGTTCATTGCCTGGTTCGTTATATTCAGCGCAAAATCATTCCTTTATATCGAGACGACAGTAGTGGAGCAGCGTCTCAAGCTGATCTTAAGATGTGTATGAACGTCGTATATAATTTAAGGAATGTATTATTACACATCCTGGACGAGAATGTATGCTCATTACTACAAAAACGTAGATACATAACAAAAACTATCGATTCCCATCACGTGAGCTTTAGTCCTATTTATTCAATGAGATGGCTAGCAGCACTGGCTCTATAGTTGTATATCCTTTTAATAATTGAAAACATTATGGCTAGAATTTTAGTTCACAATTTGGAATTGTGGGGTGAGGCAAAGAAATATAGGGTTAGGTGCTTGAGACAACTTCGCTCCGTCTCGCGAGAAGAGCAATCGAAAGATTAGAGAATCAACCCAAAAAGGTTGAAGATCAACGCAGCTACTCAGTAAATCTAATTGAGGCACCTGTTACATTACCTTTTAAAGCTTCCAAGGGCAAATCTACGAGAGGATATTATGGAAGAGGATGCGGTATGTTCTCTAGAGGTATCACATATGGCCGTCGCTGAATATTTGCTGACTTCGACAGTATGGAGACTTTTCACCCTCGCTCCAGCGTGCTCTTGGACGCAGAACTCGAAAATTTGAATTAAAGAATCGCATAGATGAAACGAGATCTTTAACCGTTGATCAATACAAACAGCTCTGCACTTCACTAGAGATGGCAAATCAAAGCGAAGGAACGAGGGGGCAACTTACACGACATGATATGATCCGCTCGGAATCGCCCGCTGACCAACGTCCCAAGGGCGCAAGTTTCGCCGTCAGAGTGCCTGTGTCGATGAAGGTAACTAAAGAAGGATACCTGGAGGAGCAGGCTAGAAGTTCAGATTGGGAAGATAGCGGAATGGAGGAGAATCCGCATGACGTTACTACAAGACTCCACAAGGCGAACCAGCCAGCTCAACAAAGAGCGATACGGAAACGCCCATCGGCAGAAAATAATTTTTATGACCAGATTGAGGACAATGAAGCCTTTGATGGCGTAAGAACAACATCGACAAATAATAAAAGATTCAAAGCTAGCGGCGCTGATTACAAACCAGTCAATAACCCTTACACAAAACGAGGTAGACCTGGACGTCCACGTATTCAAAAAAACTTGCGGACGCTGAATGATATCGAAAGTGAAGCGAAGGCTGCCGGTTATAAGCTACCAGCAATAAATAGCTCCACTGTCCATCGTTTGATTACTTTAGATGATTCCTCTGAATCAGCTGCAGGCTCTGTTGCGACCACTTCTCTCCTAGGAATTTCAGTTCTTAGTGCAACTGATGCATTATCAGCTGACACCCGTGGTTCCATTCGATCTAATGTACCATCTCCTAGGTCTACCCGATCTACTTCTAAAGTAGCAAATAATTTAACAGGACCTCGTGACGAGTCACCTCCTAAGAAAGCTCGTTTCGATCAGCATCAAACAGATGCTGTTAAAGTTTTTTTTGAGTCACAAGAGGATGGTTTTGACGGCACTCCAATGCACTCATTCGAACAAGCAGTACAAGATCACCCAGAGATAAAGAATGACCACGAGCAGGGACAGGACGACAATTTGAGCCGAGAGCACAGATCTGGCAATGATGTCCAGACAGATGAGAATCAGCCGCAAGTTCCCAGTATAGGCGAAGAAACGACAGCTGCGGAAATGGAGCATAACGAAAAGTCCACTTTTCAACCTTCAGGGCCTTCAGATGGTGCTGAGGCAGCCTCATCGTTACCTACGGATCCGTTAGGACAGGTGGATGATGCATCGAATAAACCCTCCTCAAAACCTGACGAAAAGCCGGAATCTGAGCCAGTCGTTCCCAATTCACCAAGTTCACATTTAAAAGATAATAATAATGAGCCTCCAACTCACTCAGAGTCAGTCCGCTCACTGCCTTTTGCATCTTATTCCTACAGTCAAAAACTAGCTCGTCGGCTCTTTGAGGAAGATGATTTTCTCCAGACTTCGCGGACGTCCGAACAAGATGCTGACGAAACTCATGCACAGCCTCGACGGCCATCTACGGATGTAACTACATCTACAGAAAAGGCTAATCGGCAGTCGCTTCGTCAGATCAGACTCCGTCGGGCTCCTCGGCCCAGTAGACAATTTGATCGACATGAACAATTGCTAAATGAACGTGGTGAGCAGAAAAAATGGAACGACGAGATGGAACGAGCTCTGATCCAACTGCTCGAAAATTGCGAGGAAAGAAATCCTACTTGGTCTATCTTCTCAAAAGTAAGTGAACAATCTTCCTATTCTTTGATTGTCAGGTCTATGTTACAGCATCTTAACTAATCCACAGAACATTGAGAACTCAACTGAAAATGTAAACCCACAATATAACTGTTTAAAGGGCATGTCTCAGATACAACTGAAAGATAAAGCTAGGGCAATCAAGCACAGATATATAAGGTTTATTTGCATTATCTATTTTTCCAAAGGGACTTAACTAATTGGTTACAGAGCCGGAATCCCGATTCCCGTTTGCTTCAGAAATGTCACTATTTCGAGACGATTTGCACCTCTAGGAGAAGAAGGACTCAAGTATGAAGAATATTAGGTCGGTTAATGCATTTCATATCATGCCCTC
This sequence comes from Babjevia anomala, assembly GCA_030580435.1. Lineage (NCBI taxonomy): Eukaryota > Fungi > Ascomycota > Lipomycetes > Lipomycetales > Lipomycetaceae > Babjevia > Babjevia anomala. Next base: position 46,558 of record JAKTSW010000077.1, read on the forward strand.
AAACTTGTAATATGTTTGTTTTAATGACAATCAGGATGAAGTAGTGTAATCGGACAAACTGCCCATCAAGCAAGCAGAATTGCTCATCAAACATTCTAATTTAGATAATATGGCACAGGAACTACCAAGAACCGCCAATAGTATATTATGAGCAATGTATACAAGAAGGAATTTATAAAGCTATTGTTTAAATAATTGTAGTAGTCATGATTACCAAAGAATAGCAAACTGTTTAAATATTCTGCGCGGCTGAAAGAAAAGCTCGGATGAGGACGTAGATCAACCAAACGTGCAGCTCCTCTCGGTGCCTCTGACGGAACTTTATCGAAGATATTAGCGAGTTTCCGTATTACTTTGTGGCACTTTGCAATTTTTTCTTTTGAGATTGTGCTTTACGGTGTTATGTCTGCTAGCTAATGAGCTTTTCGAGATCATGGGCAATCTAACAGTAGTTGTATGTGCCGTTGCGCTGCTATCTATAATTGTGTTTATTGCTCTGTTCGGTCGCTTGCCTGCCTTTAAGTATGCTCTTGATTCCTTTGGTTGATTACGGTAGCCTGTGTATTTCACGGAAAACTTACGAGATTTCAGGAATACAATTGTCGGAAAAGTTCATGTGTTATTGCTACGTGATCTTCCGAATAGTATCTTGCGCATCGACCAGATCATCACAGGTGGACGCGCTTGTAAAGGCTTGATAAATGCTGGAAAATATCTTGTTTACGAGAAAAATTGGGTTATTACTATATTCTACTTGTCGCTTCTGACACCCTCGTTGTACTTCTTCTTTAAGGATGGATGGCCTCGAATTGCTAGTCCTGTTCATAGGTAAGATCTTGTTAATGCTGAGGAGACGCATAACGATTGGTAAGCAACTCGAGTCATATACTGAATAATATTTAGGAGCTTTATTCCACCGTTAGCTGTATTGCCTTACCTATTTCTTTACAAGGCCGTGATTACTGATCCAGGTTATATACTGCCTAGTAATTTATCGAAGTACCTGGATATATTTAAGTACGACGATATAATATTTTACAGCGATGGTGCACAATGCCGCACTTGTCTCATTAAGAAACCAGCTCGAAGCAAGCACTGCAGCGTCTGCAAGCATTGTGTTGCCAAGATGGATCATCATTGTGAGGCCCTTTTTTTGCGTATCAATATTCGACAATAGCTTAAGCTAACGGATTGCTAGGCGCATGGATCAACAACTGTGTCGGATATCATAACTACAAATACTTCTTAGGATTTATCATCAGTAACCTTATAGTGTTATTGTACGGAAGTTATTTGAATGGGAAAATTCTCTATGAAGAATTCAACGAGCAATATTATCCAGGAGATGTTTCCAAGCCTCGTTGGCACATGTTTGACTATGCTAAATGGGGGGTGCGTATTTCTTCCTTCCTAGCTGTTTGGGTAGATCCTAAAACTAACAATAAATCTAGAAGCTGATACACTCTAAGCCTTACACTCCCGCAATTGTAGCGTTATTTCTTGTGGCTATGTTAGTTGCGCCGCTGATTATGGCTTTTCTCATACAGCATGTCCTCTTTATTCACCAAGGGGTGACTACTAACGAATCAGAAAAATGGAACGAAATAGAATACTCTGTAGTTAGTGGACAGCTTTTTATTTATACGGATCCCATCTATCCCAGTAATGGCAGTACCAGCGGTGAATCCAGCAGTGAATCAAGTCCAACTATATTGAGTCGAGCAAATGCTGTAAAAAGCCAGACTGCTTCCAGCAGAAAGCTATATATACAATTTTATGAAGACAAACAGACAAACAGACAAATACCAACTGGAATGGTTGAAAGTGGGAAGGTCACAAACTTAGAAGAAATAGATAATATATATGACCATGGCGGCCTTTGGAAGAACTTGAAAGAGATTATACGTCCGAAATATGCTTAATGGTATAATGGTTTATTGATTGGAGTCATCTTCTCATTCCTGAAATTTTCTTGGCTATTTAATTTAATACGATGTTTGTATAAATGAGATACATCTACATTTTCCTGTACTTTAATCTTAATCGCATAACGCTCTTATTACCTATCGATCACAGCGGAGTATAATTACATTGAAAAGGTGAGAGATGATAGAAAGGACAAGTAGAGATGGGGGGATGACAAGAAGTTTTGTAGTCAAGTGAAATGTGTTCGTGGTATTATGTGTTATGCTGCCGCCAATGGCGCCTCTCCTAGCTGGGGCTAAACAATTAAATTAGTATTTTAGCAAAATTGAGGACAGTAAAATGAACATGAGCATACCGCAACCGGCTTACTCTGCCAGGCCATATATCTCTGCATTGCGATTCCGACTCCCTCAAATACCGCCAATAGGCAAGCGCATGTAATAGCTGAATTTCTAGCATGCTTAAAACCGCCTCTAACAGCCAGTGATCCACCAGTGAAGAACCCCGCAATAATAGCATTAAATGGATCCTCCTTTCTCCGAACTCCTTTTACAGCACAATCATATGCTGAGAACAGTCCACCCCAAACACCAAAGTTTCCACCGACAACAGGAGCGCGAGACTTTATGGCCATGATAGCACCCAAACGACGTTCGCCCTATAGCCCGAGTTAGCGCTTACTATAATTTTAAGAAAAATAAAACTTGAGACTTTGTACCGATGGGGAATTTCTGAAACCTTTAAGACCATGCCAGATTGTTCCTCCAATAACCTAGATATATGTCAGTCTCACCTCAATTCATTTTATTCACAAAATCATATCACATACTCCCATAGAAAAGGCACCACCGAAATCGTTCAGAATAACGATGGGACAAGGATCTCGCGCATGATCTGCTGCCATTTTTTATTGTTGATGAAGTGTTCGTCGATGCCTTCTACTATTTGGAGAATGTTCCGCGTGGTGTTTCTGGTTGGAGAAAACATTGAATACTTTGGGAAGAAATTTTTTTAGCAGGAACTATAGTTATGTAATCAATGACATAATATTCATAATATGCCATAAGTTTGAACCTTCCACAGAAATTTTTGTATTCCACATAACTTTTAACTAATCGTCGGCCATCATTATGATTTTCCGATGATGTTTCTGAGATCCAACAAAAAATATCGCAGACTTTTACTACCTTATTTGAGGAACAAATCATTAAATCGTGAGCTGCAATGGATGATTGATAGCCTAAAGTCTAAAGGCCTGACGAATGCAGAGCTACGCCGACGCCTGACCAGGAACTGTCTTTTACGACGCAAATATGGCGTCCCATTGCAGTATATTCTAGGAAACCAGCCGTTTGGGAGACTTGATATTCTCTGTCGTCGAGGTGTTCTAATTCCTCGATGGGAAACTGAAGAATGGGGCCTCAAAGTTACTCGGGCCATTTCTCAACATTTGGAGGCCCCTGAAGAATTGAGGGTACTCGATCTATGTACAGGAACCGGTTGCCTTACACTTTTGATGAACTCTGAACTAGGTTGTCATTGCGTGGGCATTGATGTATCCCCTAGTGCAATTTTGGTGGCTAATAAGAATGTGCAGCACAATAGTTCATTTCTCACTCCTGACCGAGTGAGCTTCGAGAGAAGAGATATCTTCGCTCCGTTGTCCGGTTCGCTGGCCAAAACTGCTGATTTAATTATTGCAAATCCCCCGTATGTGTCTCGAAGTGCATATGATAAGGAAACAGAGCGATCCGTTCGTTTGTATGAGCCGAAGCTTGCCTTGCGTGGTGGTTTGGAATTTTATCAGAGGATCTTCAAAATCGCAGACACAACTCATGCTGGTGCCGTAATATGTGAGCTATCCGATATTCACCAATTTAACGAAGTTTGGGAATCTGTAAACAAGGACCGGATATGGTCTGGTGGTGGAATACGCGATTCCAGAGGGATTCTGCGATGTTTAGTCGCTTTTAAAGAATGGCATTGGCTGGGTGAACTGATCGATAGGTAATAGCAACTTTTAATCTTCCAAGTCGGCGTCTGCCGGGCAGCATCTTCTCAAATTGTGATTTCGTTCCAAATAAAGATATCTCCCCCTTCGCTTGTTGATTTTCAACGAGCAACTGATTTCCATCGTGGAAACTTCGGTATTGCAAGGCTTTGAACATATTATGTTCTCGGGAGTAGAGCGACATGATGTATTTCAATTGAATTCCATTTAAGCCGGAGCAATTTCTGCACAATAGATTTAGCTTGACATAGTAGGATTCTACATTTCTGGTCTCGTGGCATTAGATAGTATATCTGGCTTGTACCCCAAGGTATAACCCGATCTTTCTTAGATAAGAATTGAACGTTACTATGCCCAATTATTGACAATCAAAGAAATCAAAGTAGAATGCATACCATCTCTTTATATCATTCTCGTAAATAAACTACAATATACTTGCATGAAATTTTTGCAAATTATGAGAATTGCGAATGTTCTATTACGTGGTCGTTAACGATATTGATTGGCTTTGATGGTTACGACTGTGTTACCCTCCCTTTATCTTAGTTGCAAGGTACTTTTCTTCCTTGCGTACATCTTAACACCTTATATCAAAAAAATTTTTGGCTCGACACCCAAAAGTCAACAATTTTTTTGAGAAGCAAACAAGAATTCACAGCATTAGACTTCAGAAATATCTTCGTCTCTTTTATTCACCTTACGATAGCATATAATAATGTCAAGGTTTTTTGCTGGTGGGTCATCCGATAGTGACACCGAATCCTCAGATGAGGAGCTTTACACCGACTCCGAAGAGGAGAAGTCCGAACAAGATCTTTCGTCTCAAGAAGGATCAGAAGATGAATCGGAAGACGGATCTGAGCATGATTCTGACAATGATTTTTCTGACGATGACGACGATGACTCGCGTGGGTTCTTAAAAGCGGGTGCAAAGCCCGGCGCGTCGCGATTCTTGAGAGGTGAGGAAAGCGAAGAAAGCGAGGAAGAGGATACAAGACGTGTTGTCAAAAGCGCGAAGGACAAAAGATTGGAAGAAATCGATTCCATTATTCGAACGATCGATAATGCTAAGAAAATAAATGACTGGGTTCACATTTCAAATGGTATGACATTTTTTTCAAGATTTAACATTATTTTAGAGAAACAGTAGTACTCACACGATATCACAGAGTTTGACAAGTTAAATAAGATCGTTTCAAAAGCTGGGCAAGCTCTTGATCTCCCGAAAACATATATCATGGCCATGTCTGATCTCGAAGACTTTATGAACGAGGCAATTAAAAGTGAAAAAGAGTCGAAGAAGAAAATGAATGCTACTAATGCACGAGCGCTGAATTCGATCAAGCAGCGTATACGAAAGAATAACAGACAATATGAAGACCTGATAGCGAAATATAGAGCAGATCCTGAAGCATATTCTGTTGAAGAAGAAGCACCTGTCGCACCTATTATCACTCTTAAGGTTAAAAAGGCTGCTGGTGCTCTCGACGCTGTAGTTGACGACTTACAGGAGCAGATTCCGGGAGATTTTGCTACAGTTGGTCGGGGCGGAAAGGCACTTCAAATTACCCCAGACAGTATATTCAAGCAACTCAGAACTATTTTGGAATCTCGGGGTCGTAAGAACACTGACAGAGCTGAGCAGATCAAGATTATGGAGAAGTTAATGGAGATTGCTACGACTCCATACCAGCGTCTTCGCATCTTGACTCTTTTGATTTCCACTCGCTATGATCTCACTAGCTCATCACTCATGTATATGCCAGTGGACCAATGGAAAGCGTAAGTATCGTCGTCTTTTTCTCGCCATAGTGTCATTTTACTAATTTATAAGTGTGCAATCTGAGATCGTTACTATATTAAAGTTGCTTGAGGATAATCCTCTGTATGTTGTCGTTGAAGATGCCGAAGACATTGAAGACGATGAGGCTGAGCCTCAACCAACGCCTGAAGCTCCTGCTAAAGTATTTGGTAGCATTGTTTCATATGTTGAGCGGCTGGATGATGAATTCACAAGATCTCTGCAGAATATCGACCCTCACACTCCTGAATATATTGAGAGATTAACAGAGGAGTCTGCTTTGTACGGCGTAATTATACGCAGTCAGATATACTTTGAACGGACTAAATTATCGGGCAGTATGAACAGAGTCATTGTGAGGCGGCTAGAGCATCTCTACTACAAGCCAGCGCAGCTTGTTGCCATACTAGAAGAGTCGACATGGTCTGCATTACCCGCGGGTATGGTGTCTAAGGCAACGCCATCCTCAAGTGAGCAGACACCTTCTGAATTGATACATTTACTCTGCGTTCAGTTGTACAATCAAGAGAACATCCCTCTGCGAACTCGTGCTATGTTGTGTCATGTTTATCACCATGCTCTCCACAATCGATACTACCAGGCTAGAGATCTCTTATTGATGTCGCACTTGCAGGCATCAATTCACACAGCAGACATATACACACAGATCCTATATAATAGAACTCTTGTTCAAGTCGGTCTCTGTGCATTCCGCATTGGTATGATTTCGGAATCACAGCAAGCACTTCAAGAGATCTGTGGTACTGGTCGTATTAAAGAACTTCTTGCTCAAGGAATTCAGATGCAAAGATATTCACAGGTTTCTCCCGAACAGGAAAGACAAGAGAAGCAGCGACAGATTCCTTTTCATATGCATATCAATTTGGAGCTTCTCGAGTGTGTTTACTTGACTTGCTCGATGTTGTTGGAAATTCCATTTATGGCTCAGCTGGGAACTTCACCTGATGCTAAGAAGAGGGCTATTTCTAAGCCTTTCCGACGAATGCTTGACTATCATGAGCGACAAGTTTTTACGGGTCCTCCTGAGAATACCCGTGATCATGTTATGCAGGCCTCAAAGGCTCTGGCTATTGGTGAGTGGGCCCGTTCGCGCGACCTCATTCGTGCTATTAAGATTTGGGATTTGTTGCCTGAGACGGAGAAGATCAAAGACATGCTGGGAGAGAAAATACAAGAGGAGGGACTACGAGCCTATCTGTTCACTTACGCTCCTTTCTATGAGACACTTTCCGTTGCGTCGCTGGCTAGGATGTTTGAGTTGGCTGAACGCAAGGTGTCAGCTGTTGTCAGCAAAATGATATCGAATAATGAGATTGCTGCTGCTCTTGATCAGCGGACTGGCGTCATAGCTTTTATTGCTGGCGTCGAGTTCTCGAGATTACAGAATCTTGCCTTAGCTTTGTCCGATAAGGCAGTCCAACTTAATGAAAGCCAGAAGTTCAAAGTATGATCGCAAATTAGTGTATCTTATGCTTAAATGGAAATCAAGAAAAAAAACATTATATTATTATTTAAATAGATTCTTGTTCAGACATATTGAAGTGAGTTAACATGTTATCACGTGGAACTCTTTAGTTTGCCGTAGTTTGTCTTTGTTCACCTACATTCTGTATTTCGTTAGTAGCGCAATGCTGACTGTAGATTTTGATTTGGCAATTGTTTTCCTGACACTAGAGAGTTGAGGTGTCGTTGAACTGCCGTTGTGTCTGTACTGTACAGTTAGCGAACTTACGTCGCGCGCGACAAAACATATTGCGTTTACCTAAATACGAATACCGTATCCCCAGATCGAGGACACTCTCAATTCCTATCGATACGCATTGAGACATTTGCCATCATTTTTATCTATTTCTGAAATTTAGGCGACAATCTTGAAAGCGCATGAAAGTGTGACAGCGATCTACCATGAAGAAGCTGCGTTCTAACGCAGAAGATGCTGGCGATCTGATACCACAGATTTTTATGCAATCCCACCGAAGGATGAGGTTCCGTGTCGCCAGGAATATCCCTGATCGAGAGAATATCGTGGAAGCAATACAGGTTCGGTGGTCTCTCTTCGATATGCATCTGCTTCTACTGTGAACAAATATGCATTAATATGCGTTCCATGCTAATGAAGTAAATAGAAGTACGGTGGGGAGGTCACAAAGCCGAATGAGCCCGAAAACTCGTTTCCAGATGAGATACAGCTACATGATCCGGACAGCAGCGAGTTGCTTGATCGTCCAAGGTACGCAACGCGCAAGTTATACTATCTCGGTTACACAAGTATCCTATTGGACGTCGTACTAACAAACAACGCAGCTATTCTTATAAATATGTTTTGGTGGCCGCAGAGGAAGAGCGTCTTCCCAATTTGCAATCGTATCTCATACACGACATAACAAGAGATTCTGTATCGTAAGTCATCACAATCATCTTGATAGAAATTGAAAATGAGTGAAGCTAATGTCATAAGGGCATTTGATTACCAGATGAACGAATCTCAGGATGTCCTTTCTGCAGAAGCATCTATAGAGGCGGCAGCTGCTGATTCGCTGCTGATCTTTTCTACGCAGCCGAAATTTGTAGGACAACTCTCGTTTTCAAGCAGCGGCCAGACAGAGGACGTCGGAGGACGTGATGAAGTATCTCCAGCGAATGCGAACGTTAAGATGAAAAATCTATCTAGCCCTGATGGGTATCTATCAAGGCGTAACTGTGGGCAAACTAGCAGAAATATGGAAAAATCTGAGATTTTCATAGGAAGTTCGCCAATGCGGTACGCTGGCGCTTTTACAGCCGTAAATAAAAACGGTTTACAATCGTCGCAAGCCAGTTACGAAGTGACAGATAGTGATCAAATGAGTGAGGTTACAGAGAGCCAAGGCAGCCAGAGTCAGACGGTATACCTTAAAGAGGACTCTGGTAGTGCTGGATTAGCCTACAAGAAGGTGCCAACAGACGATGATGACAGACGGATGAAAAGCACTTTAGACAGAATCATCTCCGAAAGCGAAAGCACTGAAAAGTTTGATACGGCTGAGGCAACTATTGATAAGTCGTTGGAAGACGTCCCAAGTGGTGCCTCACGTCATATTAAGGAGAAGATCGAAGATTCAATGGAAACGGAACCGAGATCATCACCTGGCTCAAGTGTATCTACTGAGTCAGAGGAATATAAAGATGCGTTGGAACCGTCACTTTCGAGACATATTATTTTAGAAGAATTCAAGGCTATAGGCGAAACTCCTCTCTTTATTAGTGAAGGTCAGGAGAGTGGAACCCATGACCGCCTCCATGTCGAATCACCGCTAAGACATCTCAAACGGAAACATGAAAGCTCGTCACCTGAAATCATAGAAGGAAATGGTAGGGCCACAATAATTGAGGAATCGAGCAGAAGCTACTCATCAAATAGTCCTGAAATGGAGTCAATTGAAGATGATCGACTACTGAACGCATCTTGGTTGAAGTCACCTATGAAGTTCAACCCTTTGCCGATTATACATGCTCCTCAAACACCGTCTTCTCACGGACACACCAGTGATGATGCTATGAATTTTAGGACACCTACGTGGTCTCAGTCTGGAGATACAGATATCCTCAGACAAGGTGTGCTACAAAGCTCACCAGTGCGTAAATCTAATGGCGCATTGCATGTGAACTCGTCAGTACGATTTAACAGAAGCGCTAGCGACTCCCCAAACTATTATGTTGAGAGCAATGAGGAATGGGACGATGCATTGAAAGCCGAAAATGCTCGCAATGCAACGAGGGTAAGTACTTGGACGCCGAAGACTAGCAGTGAAATGTTTTATCGCCGCGTTCAGCAAGGCGAGTTCAAAGCGAGACGTGGCGGACGGGCAGACTCTCTCAGCAGAATTGCTGACGATCACAACATAAGAATTCATGGAGTTCATGGATCTGAAAAACCTGATTCAAGTTCACTCAGCTGCGAGTCGGATAATGAGGCTGGTTTTAGCATTCCAGTTCTAGATGAGACTGTCGAGGATCGGGAGAAAGCGGATCGCATTCTGGACGCCAAAGTCAAGATGTACATGAAGCTACTGCAACTGGATGAAGGTACTGTTTTGGAAATTATTAGACGATGCGGCGGTCGTCACAGGCTGATCATGATGTTCCAAAACTCGGATGATCCTTTACACGACCAGGGTATTCTCATTTCTATCAGTGACATTAAAAGTTGTAACTTTCTTTGCTTTTGCTAACTAAAGTAGAACTAGCAAGCACATGGGGCATTTTCACCGAGTCCGATTACATTGCTTTGGTGAATGATAACCCTTCGGAAGTGCGAAGAGTATTCCGAAAGCATGGAGAACCCGAATGTGAGGCGCGCAAGGCGGAAATGGTGCAATTCTACATAGGATACACTGAGGCGGAAGCAGATTTTCTGAACCATTAGCTGAGGTCTCCTTCTCACACCTATGTATAATATTCTAATTAACTCTCTGGCATTTCATACATTATATAACAGAAAGCAAAAAGCAATTGTAAGATACACATAATTCCAGCCCGCAAACAGGCCAATATGAATGTATTCGAGCAAGTTGTCAAAATGTTAATCTCAACTGACTATCGATGTTTATGTTTTGTTTTCTCTAATTTTCGGGCTTTGCTGCTGTCTTCTTCACCGCTGGGTTGGCGAACTCTGGACGAATCGAAGTGAACGTTTACAAGGACTAGGGCTGTAAATGACGTCACCATCAGGGTAAGGATATCCTTAAACGGTAAGTCCCAACAGAGTTAGAGACGTCACGTGTGAACAAGCATCTGTTTGTTTTTGTGGTCAAAATCGGTAACATAACCGTGGAAATTGATCCTGTGTTCCTAAAGAGCTTTGGATTTTTTGAATACTTGCTTCGCCGTATTTTGCCCCCATTAAATTTCTCAAACCGATTTGCCTTAAATCGGTTCTTGCTTCCTGTTTTTTATTATTTATAAATAGATATTGTTATTTGTTCTGTCCTCGCTATTTCTGTTACCGATATTGCTACTCGCTCTTTCTGATCGGAGGATTTTATTACGATATTGGCAAAGTTGATCTGTGGATTTTTGAATTTGCTGTCAATAGATATCCAAGGAGGTTTTGTTTCATAGAATATAAATTAATTCAGAAAAAAATCTAGCTTGATATCTTCATTCCCATAGTCACAATCATTCTAAAGTTTGCTAACTAGTTTGTTCGATCGTGTTATTGACAGAGCATAGGGCACCTTCGTTGAATGAGGTGACATATAAGCAGCACCTGGATAATACAAGATCATATTACATCTCACAGAGCTAATTAGAGAATAAGTAAAGCGTTCCTTCTCATAAACTATTCTATACTACGAAAGTATGGCGATAGACTCGAATCTTCTGTTGGCTTCAACTGGATCAAGCGCACTGACAAACGATCCCCCGCACAACAAAGATCAGCCATTTGATGGGCCGATCTCGGCTACGCCAGCCAAGCTATCGAATACCACGGGCGGAATTTTAGATCATTTACGAGCCCAGAGAGATGCTCTGACAGATTTCATATTAGACACAGCTGATCTTTTCGACGTTTCGATTTCCGAGGTCTTGTCAACCTTATTTGCCACAAGTTTTGACGAGCATGCTGCCGCAAGAGTTTTCATCAACATGGCCCAACAGAAATATATGCAATATTCGGGAGTGTGGACCGAGGCTGAGGATAAATTGTTGCTTTCGTTGATGAAGAAATCCGAAGCTATTCTAGAAGCAAATGAAATATATAAAACGATTCAAGCAAAGCAACTACATGAAGGAGAAGAGTATTTGGCTCTAGAAAAGAAACATGGAGAGTCAAATATTGTGGAAAGATATATTTGGCTTACAAAGATGCTTGAATCTAAGAATGGGTTTGGTACAGATTCAAGTGTTAGCAAGGAGTTGAACGGACTCCTAGAGTTGCGAATGAAATGGTGGTTGGAATTATAATGATGATGACCGTAAAAACTTATACTGGGTTGTCAGTTGTAATTGTTTTTGTTACTTTGATGGGTTCATTTTGATGTTTTTTGTTGTTTGTTCTGTTATTGACAATTGAACATGGCTCTTTGGCGTCTCGGCTATAATAATTTGTATTTATTAATAAACTATATGCAGCTTCACTGCAAATCAATCGGAGTTCCTAGAACGTACGAGTTTCTCAGTGCATGGTATTCTTCCTTGATAACTGAATCTAACTCATGGTATCTAAAAATGTCAACTATATTGCTATCTCTATCCATTATATCTAACGACAGTGGTGAGCTTTGCTTGGCACTATTGCTTTCTTTAAGAACGTGGATAATGTAGCCTAAACGTATACAAGCATCCTCAAAATTGCGGTTTTCTAGGCAGGCGAGGACAACAATATACATTCCTAACGCAAGTATGTATTTTTCTCGATGCTCGATAGTAAGTGTATCACTGAATAGTTCTGAAGGCCAAGTAGCATCTGGAAACACACAATTGACGTTACTACTTCCCTTTATTATGCGCTTTTCGGACGGAGCTGATTGCACAGAACACAATGGAGTAGATCCGGAACTATACATATTTCTGGAAAATGCTTTGAGCTCATCTATCGTGTATAGCTTATCTATGGCGTAGCACTGCATGAACGTAAATATCTGCTCTATACCGCTATGCGCATGCTCAACCGTAATCCGGCCGGAAAGTTGCGAGGAGAGATTGTTGTGTGAAGCCCATTTACTCAAAACGGTTTTCTTTTTCTTTGTTAGCAAGATTATGTGTGAAGACGCCCTGGAGATGTACGGTGACAATAAAATAAACTTCTCTAACCTGAGAGACTTACAAAGCGCGAATGGTTTACTCGGATGCTTTTATTTAATTTCTCAGCACGAGATTTGTTTTGACTTGATATACACTTCTGATATAGTTTACGAGCAAAACTTATGTAGCATACTATCTCATAGGCTGCGACGGGATAATTTCCTAAGTATACATGTGCCAAAAGATGAAGCCTAGATATCATATTAATTAGTTTATGGAATCTAGCAGATGCAAGACATATGAAAGGAACAATTTAGATCAAAATAAGGATTACTCTTGGAGTATGGCTCTATACCAATCGTAGTCATGTATCGGTTGCGGTGTTAGAGGCGGTTGAGTAAGTCGCTGGTGGCAGAACTTCAGACAGAGCAGGTACTCTTGTCTCGCATACAGACTCCGAGCTTCTGCTAATGTATAGATATAGAATTCTTCATGTTCCATTTCTGTGGTATAGGTATTAGAGCGTAGCAGTGGTGAAGCATGCCCTGGAATGACTATTATGCAATTGTGAAAGTAATGGTAATGTGGTATCATGTATTTCGAAACAGACTGCCAGTTAAATCACGACTAAACTCCCACCTAGAAGTACCAATTTATAAAACGAAAAATTCATATATTGATATCTATCGACTAGCCATACGTATCATCCCACTCTTCTTCGTCGTCTGGAATGACTATTGGCTCCTTCTTCTTTAGTAAGTCTTTTCTGCAGAGCGGACATGTCGAATGCTGAGCAACGATCAGTGATTCCACTCATCACCAAAATTATATAAATGAGACTAACAAACTACTTACAAGTTTAAGCCATGGACCGATGCAATCTAGATCAAAATGATGGAGGGGATTGCATGGGAGTCTGACTACAAGAGGAAACTCGTCTTACTGGTTAGCACTCTAAAGGAAAAAAGCAATGCAAGATTTACCGACCATCCAAGTAAGCGGTGCTGCAGATAGCACACGTATCACTCTGCTTCAATTTATTTTTAGAAACTCTATCGAGCCCGTCGAGAAATGACTGAGGCACTCCTTTGGTTGTAGACGTCGAGCGATTCGCATCTGATAAAAGTTGAGACACGAGAGAGTCAATGACTGGAGAAGATTGCATATCTTGGAAGGCTCTATAGTCATCAATTAACAGAGCAAAGTCAAAACGCAATATTAATGATTGTAGTCAAATCTCATACTGAGCCAAATGTGCGTAGTCTGAAGCTGTCGGCTGCCGATCAGAAAAAAAGGCAGCAAGGTCAGGATTTTGATGGAGCAGCGTGGGGCGAGAGGATGACGCCGGCGCCGCTGCTTCTATCCTAGTGATGTTGTGGTCATCTATCCAGTTAGTACGAGGAGCTAAATTTCAATCGTAATATAGCTTCTTAAGAAGTAACATTATACTCTAGCCATAACATAAAAATTGCTGTTATACCCTCATAAGTGGCCATTTTCTATAATATATCGTGATGGTGCAGAGTGCCAGTTGGGAGTTCCTATTTTGTGTCTGTTCTATCGGTGTGTCAAGTGCTACATTCTTCCGTTCTTCAGTATCCACCCAATGAACACGACACAAAGCAATGGATGATACGGATCTCGCGTCTTTTCTGTATAGGAATGGATTTCTTCTTGGAGAATGCAGTGATGTCACAGTGAATGCATTCTCGCAGAGCTACCGACTCCATCGAATTATCCTTTCGCGGGCGCCGTTCTTCTCGTCGTTGTTTTCAGGAGCATGGGCCGATTCATCCTCCAATATCTTACAGCTTGATCTGGAAACAGATGACACCAACAGTACGCGACAAGCTTTTGAAATTGCGATTGCTCGACTCTATGGACATGTGGATCTACAGTTAGAAAAGCACAACGCCTTAGCGGTGCTAGCGGTTGCCAGCTTTTTAGGAATTCGCGAACTGGTCGAAGCCTGCGCCGATAACATCATAAGCACTCTAGGCCCGCATAACCTGGCAGAGGTCTTACGGTTTGCGACTGCAAACAATTATGGTAGCGTCAGTTCAACGTTGGTGGAGAGCTGCAGAGGACTGCTGCTATGCGACGGTTGGGAATTGGGTGCAGAGAAGTGGTCTGGCATACCAACTTACTTTACAGCGGAGGCTGTAGGTTCAAACGCATTTTTCGTACCTTCGGAGTGGGCTAGATGCATGTTTGTGATTGAGTTAATCAACATGTTGATTCAGCACGGTTATTCAGATGAGGACGTCAATAAATTGAGAGAAGTTATGGAGAAGAAGGTGCATTATATGCACTTGTCGTTCGAACAAGTGCAGATCATTGATGACACTAGGGATACTCAAGGGCGCAGAGTTGTTAGCAAAGAGGTGCTCAGGGAGGGCATGTGGCTCGCATTGGAGTTCAAACATAAGATACTGAGTGCACCAATGAATCACACAAATTTGGGTCTAGTGTCAACAGGAGAGCCGGTAGCAAATCAACCTTACCACATAATACCACGAAACGACGAGACAACCTTTGGAGGATCGGTAGAGACGGGAAAACAAGAAGAAGAATTTAAATGGACAAAATACCCTCCATTTCGGTTCGCTCTTGAGTTCAAGCATGTAGACAAGCTTCCAGGAGGTAAGAGGGTCTACAGTCGAACGATATGGTATGCTGGATCGTATTGGAACGTTTACATTCAGAAAGTCCGGCAGCGAAAAACATCTGTCGCACAAATGGGATTATATCTTCACCGGGCAAAGCAACCAACGGTCATACCGGACGTGCCGTCTTCTCCACAGAACGACACAGTGATTTCTGGTTCGACCACAATTCGCATCGACAGCAACAGAATTATTCACTTTGAACCCGACCGTCAGAGCAGCCATCATTTTAACAACAGTGGTAACACAACCGCAACCACATTTGTTGAGAACGACTTTGATACCATAGAAGATGATTCGACAAACACAACATTCGTTACCTCTCGATCCGTATCTGGAACATCGATGACAGATAATAGCAAGCGCTCATTGCCAGTGACTGGAGAGTATTATGATCCCCGACCAAAGATAGCAACGTATTTCGAGATAATGATGCCCTCGTTTAGATATAGAGGAAACACAAGCAACAATCCGGGGCTCAACAGGACTAATAGTAGCAGTCATGGCAGCGCGAATGCCTTATCAGGCGTCACCCGTTTCGCTTCTAGTCCTGACATGTTTACATTATCTCAGTCTTGGGGCTGGAAAAGCACGACTTTGTGTGGGGCTGTTGACGAGATGACGTTGGACGAGGACGACAACTCTAGCAAAGATGCTGCCACTTCCAACACCTCTGTGCCTGCTGTTGTTACCACTACGTCTAATAAAAACAATGAAATCAACAGTAGTAGCGCCAAAACCAACAATAGCGCAAATGCCGCTTCCCCAGCTGAGGAGAGAAGCCTGAAATTCGCGGTCTTGCTAGGTAATTTTTTTTTGCATATAAAATTTAACTGCTGAAGAGTTTTGTGGTTTTTGCTGTTCTTAAGCCATTATCCGATCTGCTGACGATGTTTTACTTTTTGTTCACAGGCAATGTGTGAATCCTAGGTAGTATATGTATAGCCGTGTCAGTTCATATTAGGAGTCAGCTGAGGATATGGTACAGCTTACAGCTGGTGTATTAATCTCCGCGATCAATGTAGTTCGATTTGGGTTCGGTTAGTTAAAAGTGTGATTTTGGTCCTTTGGATCGTAAATACTTTAATAAACATTGTGCAGATTATATTCAAGACGGCTTCGTCTGGCCACCGACCTTTCGACACGTAAATTCAATATTGGCAGAAGAATGTTACGGCCCACTCAGGTGGCCGCTTTACAGATTACAAACGCTGATGGATGACACTTTTCGAAGATGTCATATGACATATTATTGATCAAGGAATGAACAACATTGTATCCTGTCAGTTAGAACCGCTGCAGTGCTCGCATCCGCCCCCGACAAAGTAAAATCCATTTCAAATAAGCACTTATAAGCTTCACCGTGTTTCACTCGATTTCAGGAGGGCTAGAACAAACTGCAATTACCAAATCATGAACTACGTTTGATAGATAGACTAGTCAATTAGCTCTGCAATTCCCACAGCAAGATGTACCTTCAAGAGGTACATTTCAAGAATCCTTATAGACATATGCCACAAGCCATTCCAATTGTAGTATAAACTGAGCCACTAAATTTGTTTTTACACCTGTTTATCTACATCTGCCTACACCTGCTTACACCTGCTTATTCCTGCTTACACCTGCTTGAAAAACTTGCGGATTTGGTCTTCTTCGAAGCTGTGGAGACCGGAAGCTCTTCGCAATTGCGGGAAGCGTTTCAAGAATACTTAAACTTTTCAACATTTTGACACTTAGGTTACACCAATTGGGGAGGAGACGAGATGACGTTGACCAAAAGAGAGACACTATTACCCGATCGAGTAATGTGACATCCGTTGCCATTAATGTCACCGCCAACCTATTACGTTTTCCATGTGTACCCGAAGATCGACTCCAAAAAGGGATCGCTATTGTTATTGTGGACTAGTTATGCAAACCAAACTCCATGGAGTCAATAGATACCATTATTAGGGCTTGATTATATTCTCGCGGGGAAAAACCCGAGAAGAGAAAAAGAGGAGTAAGCCTAAGCCTAAGTCACGGCATAATAATCACACAATGGCTGAAGAACCGATCGGCGTGCGATTTATGTCGTCACGCTTGGTAAATAATAAACTGAACGTACGCATATATTGCATGGTGGAGAATTTATATATAAACGACTAGTCCCACATCACATTATATAATATTTTCTTTTTGTAAACAATCCAATAAGACATAGGTTGAGACATAGGTTCTTGCTTGCAAAATACACATAAACGATGGTAAAATCACAGGAGCATAACACAAAGGCGGATTACAACACATACACGGCGTCGAATGGATGCCCGGTGTTTGATCCGCAGACGTCGCAGAGAGTTGGGCAGGATGGTCCTCTTCTTTTGCAGGACTTCCATTTGGTGGATCTACTTGCGCACTTTGACCGGGAACGTATTCCTGAGAGAGTCGTCCATGCCAAGGGTGCAGGCGCTTTTGGAGAGTTCGAGGTGACAGATGACATCTCTGACCTGACTTGCGCAGATTTTCTGAGCCATGTTGGCAAGAAGACCAAGACGTTCACAAGATTCTCTACCGTTGGAGGTGAGAAGGCGTCTCCAGACACTTCCCGAGACCCCCGAGGGTTCTCGACTAAGCTGTACACTGATGAGGGAAACCATGACTGGGTGTTTAACAACACGCCTGTGTTTTTCATTAGGGACCCGTCGAAGTTCCCAATGTTTATTCACACTCAGAAGCGTAATCCACAGACCAATTTGAGGGATGCCACCATGTTCTGGGATTATTTGTCTAATAACCAGGAGAGTATTCACCAGGTTATGACTTTGTTCAGTGACAGAGGTACTCCATACGGATACAGATACATGAATGGTTATTCTGGACACACTTACAAGTTTGTCAAGAAAGACGGCAGCTTTGTCTACATTCAAATCCACTTGATTGCTGATCAGGGACGAAAGAACTTCACCAATGACGAGGCTACGCAGATGTTCGCTGAGAACCCGGATTTCGCTACTCAGGACCTCTTTGAGGCCATCGAGAGCGGTGATTATCCAAGCTGGACTGTCTATGTGCAGACCATGACTCCGCAGCAGGCAGAGAACTTCAAGTTTTCCATATTTGATCTGACCAAAGTTTGGCCCCACAAGGAGTACCCTTTGAGAAGGTTCGGTAAGCTCACTTTGAATCGCAACGCGGAAAATTACTTCCAGGATGTCGAGCAAGCTGCGTTCTCACCCTCGCACCTTGTTCCAGGAGTGGATGCTTCAGCCGATCCGGTTCTGCAGTCGCGTCTCTTCTCGTACCCTGACACTCACCGTCACCGATTGGGAACAAACTATGAGCAAATTCCGGTGAACTGTCCTCTGCGATCCTTCAATCCTTTGCACCGTGATGGACCTATGCGAGTCGATGGTAACTACGGTGCTTTTCCCAATTATCAGAGCTCGTTTAACCAGATCACCTATTCGCCGCGAGCAGCAATCGGTGACAAAGCTCATGAAAACTGGGTTGGCAAAGCCATGTCGTACACAACTGAGGTGACTTCCGATGATTTCGTCCAGGCCACCGGTCTCTGGGAGGTGCTTGGCAAGCAGGAAGGACAGCAGGACAACTTTGTATATAACGTTTCTGGCCACCTTAATGCCGCACACCCTAGGGTTCGACAAGAAACCTATGCAATGTTCCGAAAGGTTGCCCCCGAGTTGGGCGACAGAATTGAGGCAGCTACTGAAAGGAGGGTCACCGCATCAAAATGGAAGCTGTGAAGACATTCTCATTATTATGTCATAGTTCTAATTACAAAATATATATTTATATGCTTTAATATCTATTTACTCGGAGTGCACTTCGAGTTAATCTAATGATATGTAATATATTCATGTCATTCTACCATGAGTTCATTTTATCATAAGATTGGCGCGATAAAATCTAATAACTTAACAAGAACAACCTTTTAACCCTATTTTGACATTCAAATATTCTAGCAAACGTTTGTTTAGGATGTACATTACATGCTGATACCTTCGATGAAGTAGATAATTGCAAAAACCAGGAAAGCTGCTCCACCAGACAGTGTGACAGTTCTCAGGCTGATTCTGGATGCAAGCAGTCTTCCTCCAAGAACAGCCGTCATGGTACACAGTCCATGACCGATGATTGCTCCAACGATGATAAACCAGTAGTCTTGGCCAGCGGCCATTGCGATAGTCGCAATCTGCGACCGATCACCCCATTCGCCCAAGAAGGTCATCACAAAGGTTTGCAACCAGGCAGGACTGAACAAAAGGGCGACCAGGTTTTCAAACCCATGGGTCCACTTGCCTATGCCGCCGGCGCTCTTCAATTTCTCAGAGTAGCCGCCATTAGACTCGAGCGCGTCAGACTTTTGGGCAAAGTCCTTGGCCTCGAGTTCATTCTCGACCTCCTCCATTTCCTCCTCGACGCCAGCGTTCTTATCCATCTTTGAGCCTTCGAGAATCAACCGGAAGCCAAAGACGAGAAAAAGTAGCGCCGCCAGCAGCGACGTGTACTTCTTTGGAATAAGTACGGGCACGGCGTGCCCGAGCAGTGCCGACAGCACAGTCATCAGCGCCAGCGAAGAGAACGCAGAAGTGAACACGGTCACTCGAGGATGCTTCATCGCCATCAAAGCTGCCACCAGGAATGTCTTGTCTCCGATCTCTGAGAAAATTATCATCGACAACGACATCGACAGCACCTTCAACGGCGAGTCATTCTCCCCCGGCATCGGCATCAAATTCATATCTTCTATTCGAATTAGCTTTTAAACAGCGTTTATATGCAAGCAGTCCTTCAGATTCTATTAATTTAAACAATCTACTGTAACTTCCAGCTCGAACAATGCTATTCAAAAGCTTCAGCAATTGAAGTCTGAAGTGCGATTAACGCAAATCTACTATAGCTCCAAAACTTGTACCGACCAAAGAAACATGAACCACTGGCAGTAATGAAACAAAAATTTATAGCATGTTGTCCATGAATAAATAGAACAGATAAATTTTATGAAGCTGCACGAAATCTGATATGCTTACCTTGGCTTACACGAGCTAAAGAAGACGAACCCGCACTCACATGTGTCAAGATGAAGCTAAACAGAAGAATAAGCCGCAGGTAGTCCATGATTTCCGAGGCCAATACTATGAAAGACGTCTGCAAATACAATCGAGGGTTTTAAAAGTGCCAGTAGCAAATGAGCGCAATTCCACCTGCCTCGTGTCTGGATATTAAAAGAGAAGCAGGTTATTTAAATGAATCGAGAATGAGTTCTGGAGAAAAAGGTATGCGGTGCCACCGGTAACGAGCCACATAGCTGCAGTGGCGCAAACAGTGAGTGCTAGAGTGCTGTCAGTGTCACTGGCTAGATGGCAGGGTGATGTTGGCTGGCTAGTCACACAAGAGCTTATAATCTCATGACCACATATTGAAACTCGCTGCAAACTTGTTTGATCAACAGAATAAAGGATTTAAACTGGAAGGAACTTATATAGATGGCCTCGCCGCGAGACATACCGCATTTGCGAGACATGCCGCGGGGCAGTCCGCACGATAGTCCACGGCATAGCGTTCGCAACAGTCCGTTAGATCGGACATTCATACACCCATTGTCGCCGGCATTGCGTGCGACTTCGCCAGACGAGAACGAGAACCAAAACGAGAACCAAAACGAGAACTTCGGACCATATAATGATACATACTCTTACTATGAGTCATCGGAAGGGAATACAT
The DNA here is from genome assembly GCA_030580435.1 of Babjevia anomala. Taxonomy (NCBI): domain Eukaryota; kingdom Fungi; phylum Ascomycota; class Lipomycetes; order Lipomycetales; family Lipomycetaceae; genus Babjevia; species Babjevia anomala. The sequence continues at coordinate 67,436 of JAKTSW010000077.1, forward strand.
CAGCGGCGAAGTTGTTTTCGTCGGCTGCGTCGAGTACGTACACAACCGACCGTGTGTCTCCGCCCGGATCGACCGTGTTTACGGAGGACGAGGACGAGGATGAGGACGAGGACAACTTCGGCAGGACGTACGCAGAAAACGATTTCCGGCCGTACGAAGCGGACGATGGCCCAGAGACCGGAGTACAGCGGCTGAGGGTTCTGGCGCACACTTGGACACGTAGGTGGCTGTACACTGCGTACCTCGGCTTGCTTTCGCTGGCGTTCATCACGTCGCTGGCAGGACAAACGACGGGCCTGTTGATGCCCTTTGCGACTAGTGAGTTCAACGCACATTCTCTGCTCGCTACCGTACAGGTTGTGCAAGGAATCCTGTTCGCCGTCGTGAAGGCCCCGATTGCCAAGTTTGCAAACACATTTGGCCGAATGGAGGCCTTTTTATTCGCGACGCTCCTCTACGTCCTCGGGTTTCTGCAGATGGCCACCGCGGGAGGAGTTGGCTCGTATGCGTCCTCACAGATATTAGCAGCTAGTGGGACAACAGGCTTGCTGACTCTGCAGCAGATCTTCGTCGCAGATACAACCGAACTGCTTAATCGAGCTATTTTCTCGGTCTTGCCTGATTTGCCGTTCCTGATCACCGTCTGGATTGGTCCCAGCATCGCAAACCTTGTTACAACAGATTTCAGCTGGAGGTGGGGATATGCCCTCTGGGTGGTGCTGGTTCCCGTTGCTGCGTCGCCGTTGCTGCTGACGTTGTGGTACAACCAGCGCAAAGCTGCTAGAATGGGCGTACTGCCTTCATATCCTTGGCAAGAACTGCG
>JAKTSW010000078.1:0-68228 GCA_030580435.1 Babjevia anomala
ACAGTATCTAGTTGGCAGCAAATGGCGGAATAGCCTTCAGTATTTGTTAAGCTCATGATGGCTGATTTGGTACTCCAAGACTGGGATTAACCAGTCCTTTAAAGACTTCAGCATGCTGGTTATTTGCAGATCTATTACGATATTCAGTTGATTTTGGAGTTCCTAGTGTAACAATTTGGAATATCGCTATCTCCATTCAGCCGGCATTTACTCTAGATTTTCGGGTGTTTTAAATCTTAAGTTTATGGTGATAATTTTCAATATTACATTCGTAGAGGGGCCAGTTGGTTGTTTTATAGAGCAATTGCGATATTCATTAGCGAGAATCAGAGCAATATCTATAGCTGAAGGTTTGATCTGTCAAACAAGTGGATTAGAGGTGTAACTTGAGCGTATGCCTTCATGAAGCGGGGTAAGGGTTGTTGTCCCACTGGCTAAACGCATAATCTACATTCGCTTTACTCATCAAAACGTATGCTCAACCACTAACATATTTGGCCTGGACTTTTGTGTCGGCCTCTGAGTTTGCAGAAACAGGAGAGCGAATTAGTCGCTAAATAAATGTACCAGATTTTTGATCGAGAAAGGAAACGTCATAATTAGATCTCGAGTAAGGAGGGTAATATATTAGATATAACGAAAATTCATTGCCTGGTTCGTTATATCCAGCGCCAAATCATATCGTTATATCGAGACGACACTGTAGTTTGGGAGTTCATTTATCCATTTTTGCGAATATATGTTGGAGTGACACTAGTGGATCCGACCCTTTGTTTTGAAATTGCAGTTTCTGAAGTAGTCCGAATAGAGCAATCGCATGTACCTTTTCTGTCGTAGGACATCGCATATCACTTGCTCTGCCTCGTCGCTATCTACACTTGATCTTGGCTTTCTCAACGCTTTAATTCCCTTACCTCGATTATAGTTATCTGCTAGCCTCTCTCTTGCGCATCCTCTATTTCGTCTTGCACACTGTTGTTGAAGTGTTTTTGTCCTTTCTTTTATTTAAATTTGTCAGAAACTGGCCAATTAGCTGGTACGTATTTGGTTTCGCGTGATGAATCGAAGTCTGATGAGAGGTGCTGCGAGTGGATCTTTCCCGACGCCAATTGCAACTTCTCTGGCGCAGCATCTTTATAACATATATCCATTTTGTTGAATTCCTGGAGCAACAGACTAACTATTTGCTAATTCTAGCCCTCTAGTTTTTCACTTTTACTTTATCTCTTCAGCTGTCCAGAGTTCTCGTCGATGAGATTGGTCTTCCATCCAGAATAATTTTGTAGGCGTCATTATATACAATATCGACTATTTTTTCAATACTTACTCAGTATTAGCACCTTTTCGTTTATTTTAGAACAGTTTTTGACGTTATGGGTGGATTCTGTAGTAGTTGTTGCGGTGGTACGAATACTCATTGTTTCAAGAGTGTGCGTAGAAGCAATTACTGATGGTCGATTAGGTCATTCCCAGGATCGATTATATGCGCCATTACTAGCCGAGTCGGAGCGTGAGGCAGTCTCTGTACTGCTTCAGTATCTGGAGAATGTATGTCTTTTTCAGTTGTTCTGTTTTTGACTGTTGTCTCTAACTACTACAATAGAGAAATGAGGAAGACTTTTTTAGCTCAGGACCCTTGAGAGCCCTCACTACATTAGTATATTCATCGAACGTGGATTTGCAACGAAGCGCTGCTCTCGCATTTGCTGATATCACAGAAAAAGGTTATTCTTTTTGTTTTCTGCATCCTGATACCTTAAATCAACTAACAAGACTTTGGCAGACGTACAAGCCGTCAACGAAGAGACGTTATCACCGATTCTTCTTCTTCTTCAGAGTTCCGATTTCGAGGTTCAACGCGCTGCTAGCGCTGCTCTTGGAAATCTCGCTGTCAATAGTATGTAATTTTGCCTGCCGAGTTAATAACCGTGAAGTCAATTAATGCTAAAAATTGCCGCAGACGAGAACAAGGTGTTGATCGTTGAGATGGGTGGATTGGAACCTCTTATCAAGCAAATGCAGTCTACAAATGTGGAAGTGCAATGTAATGCGGTTGGATGTATTACTAATTTGGCGACACATGGTAAATATCTCTACGTTTGTGAATTATGAATGAAGTAATTAATGGATCGTAGAAGAGAACAAAGTCAAGATTGCCCGCTCCGGCGCTCTTGTGCCACTAACAAAGCTGGCAAAATCAAAAGATATGCGAGTACAGCGTAATGCTACCGGAGCATTACTAAATATGACGCATTCAGGTAGTTTGGGATTATTCTAAGATTGTTGATCCGGGCTGTGCTGACTTTTTCCAGATGAAAATAGGCAAGAGCTGGTAAGTGCTGGAGCCATCCCTGTGCTAGTCTCGCTTCTCAACTCTCGTGATTCGGATGTGCAATATTACTGCACGACTGCGCTCAGCAATATCGCAGTAGATAGCGCAAACAGAGCGCTATTATCAGAGTCAGAAGGCCGACTAATTTCTTCTCTTGTTGGACTCATGGAGAATGGAGCTCCGAGGGTACAATGCCAAGCTGCTCTTGCTTTGCGAAATCTTGCGTCAGATGGTTAGTTTAAAGTTGCTACTATTTTACAGCGATATAACTAACAATCCAGACAAATGCCAGTTGGACGTTGTTCAGGCTGGCGGACTAAACTTCCTTCTTCGTCTTTTACAATCCAATGACCCGCATCTTGTTCTTTCATCTGTCGCCTGTATCCGTAACATATCTATCCATCCAGATAATGAATCGCCTATCATCGAGGCCGGTTTCCTAGAGCCTCTAGTTGGACTATTATCAGCCACCGAGAATGAAGAAGTACAGTGTCATGCCATCTCGACTCTTCGAAATCTTGCTGCAAGCTCAGAGAAGAATAAAAAAGCAATCATAGATGCCGGTGCTATTGATCAGTGCATGAAGCTAGTTCTGCAAGTGCCATTTTCCGTTCAGAGTGAGATGACCGCCGCCATCGCAGTCTTGGCTCTCAGCGACGAGCTGAAGTCTTATCTGCTGTCGATGAACATCATAGAAGTGCTTCTTCCCCTGACTGAATCATCAAACCCAGAGGTACAGGGTAATAGTGGTGCAACTCTTGGAAATCTCTCCTCGAAGGCTGGTGATTATTCTCCCTTCGTTGATACTTGGTTGAAGCCTCAAGGTGGTGTTGAAGGATATCTTGTTAGGTTCTTAACTAGTAATGATCTCATTTTCGAGCACATTGCCGTCTGGACACTTCTACAATTTGTCGAGGGTGGTGACAAAAATCTGTTCGGACTTATCGAGAAGAGTAACGGCATAGTAAGCGCGATCCGTACTCTTGCTTCGCGTGAACTCCCTCCTGTCCAGCCAAATGGAGCAGGTTCAGCAGGCCATCCGCCAGAAGGATGCATGGGCATAGTCGACGGAGAGGATCTTGAAGCAGAAGTGGAAATCATTGGATTGGCAAACCGTGTCTTTAAGTTTGTCGGACTGGAGAAAGAAACACGGTAAAATTTTTGAATCTTCAGGATCGGAATAGTGAGGAAAGTCGAAGTTGTCAAGCGAAGTTGCGTCTGCTATGGCAAGGAGGCGCTGTTGCTTGACATCACAAAATGAACATATTATAGATCTCATGAAAGAGCCATGGGAAAAACGAAATGAGCCGACAAGGCCATGTTTTTATTGAATAAGAACGGAATAGCAAAATCGAGAGAATCAGAGAATATTAGAAAGGTCCAGGTAGTTATGACCACGAGACAAGTATGCAAAATGCCTCTTCATACAGATAACCTATTAGTCACTCATTATTTTTTATTTTTTCTACTCTACATAGTTCTCTCCTATACGCAAAGTGGCGTCTTATCCCTTTCTTTCGTCAGTTTAAGATTGCAGAGCGAAGAACGCACAGAAGAGATTTTTAAAAAGGTAGTTTCGGCGCTTTTTGTGGATTTAGTTGTCTTCTCTGTTGCGCTCCTTTTTTCTATGTTTTTCTTTAAATTTTCGTACATATTATAATTTTTGCGAGGATTCTCCTAATCATCGTCTTTCATTTTCGATAGACAGTGTTGCAAGTGCATACTCGAGGGCATTATGCATTAATTTCAGTGAGAGGCTTCTTAGTCTCATATTTTCAATGCGTCGAGAGTATTTTTGTTTTCTAAGTGGATGCTAATTTGAGTTATCGAGACCCGAGCTTTCAAATGTAAATCACCGTTTTCTTATCTATATATTCTAATATTATAATAATAAATAATAATAATAAGAAGAAGAAGAAGAAGAAGAAGAAGGAAATAAAAACGTGAACAACCTCATCAAAAACTATCTACAATTGAACTATTGATGACGAATAATGCTATAAATAACGGATAACCATGAACTCCAGTATTTGAAATGCAACCGAGAAGTGACTTAAATACAAACGCCATTGCCGCACGTATGCTTTGAGATATCAAATAAAATCATGTGAGGTATCAAATAATTATCACGGACCATTAGGCCTGTGATGCCTTCTCGCAGCGGCAGCAGCAGGAGCTTGGGTTATTTGAGGCGTAGATCTCTGATGCGCAGGATATTGCGTCCTATGATGTTCTGGCATGGCCCTAGCGAGATCAAAGTCGTCGTAATCATCTGGAATTTCATCCCCGCGTTCGTGGTTGTTCCTCTGCTCATCGTCATCTTCTTCGATCTCATCCTCCACATTTCTAAACCGCTCCCGGAAAAACTCCCCAGTACCAGCTCCACTTGATAATATCCCATAGGTCTCCGGAAGTACGACCCTCGTCACCCATTCCCCTCCCTCTGACATCGCTCCAGCAGAAGTAGATGGTAAATCTGAAAAGAGGCCTTGCAGATCCAGATCACGCCAAAGCATACCGCCTGCTGCACCAGAACCCGAGAGCCCACTTCTACTACCGGCGCCTGAGGCTGCGGCAGCCGCAGTGGCAGCCGAAGAAGAAGCGAATCCTGGTCCTGAAAGCGAACCAGGGCGATGCAGGTATGCATGCGAATGAGGAGGACGATGGCGTGCTAGGGAGATGGCAAACGCGGCATGTTGATCTGGCACCACTTGCAAATGTGAGTGATATAATCAATAAATAGCAAAACCATAGCTGATATATTCAACAAAAAAGAGACTACGGCACCAAACAATGTTGAAATCTCAGCTATCAGAGGTTAGAATAACCTACCATCATCTTCATCTTCGGGGTTGATAGGTTGATATTCAGGGGGTACGAAGATTTCTTCGTCCGGAAGCCGAGTAGAGACCCATTCTTCAAAAAATAAAGCAGAGCGCGGGTTAGTAAGATGTATATGCGAACGATCAGAGTCTCTGCCCATTCTTGATTGCTCTATCGGAGATGGCTGGTACAGAGTAATGCTGATTCGACTGCTTCCGAGAGCTGCGGAACGAACCTAAACAATATAACTGATTCGGGGTTGGGGTTCGGGGTTATACACGTGGCTTAACCCGCAAAAACGAATTAGGGTCGGTCAGATTTTTTATTTTACTTAGGGCAATGTCTCCGTAGTGGCAGAACTACAAAAGCTGCCGTGACTGTTTTCTACACCACCTCTCAGCTTACGCTAAATCTAATCTACAGTTACTCTCTCGTTGAATAATATTCATCTAACATCTTATACTTGGTATGTTCTTTTTCCCAGTATGCTACTCGAGATAGAATACGATTCGGCATATTAGCAAGACAATTCGAATAATAACTGACTTGAACGAGGTAGATAAAACATCATGGCTCACGAAGACGTTTGGTACTCTCACCCTAGAAAATACGGAAAGGGCTCTCGCCAATGGTAGTTACATTTTCAATTTTGTACTTTTAGCTCAGTCCAGCTTGATGTTCGGTCGAAAGATTCAGAAAACATCAGTTGGGTGTGACAAACGATTAGTTTAAAAGAATATCATTTGCTGACTGTTTGAAAGCCGAGTTTGCGCTCACAAGGCTGGTTTGATCCGCAAGTACGGACTCGACATCTGCAGACAGTGCTTTAGAGAATATGCTAAGGATATTGGTTTCGTTAAGGTATGTTGTATTTTTCTATTTCTATTTTGGTACATGAATTGCTGATTTTTCTTTAGAACCGATAAATTCATACGCATCTACTACATATAGTTTGTTTAAGATAGTGTTGTTTATTAGGCTTTGTAATGCAATAAAAGTAGTTCCACAGCATCGACTTTACAAGAGAGTTTCAGTTCGAACTTCACAGTCAATCAAAATTATTCAAACGGGATGATATCAGAAGAATAATGAGATACCTATTTATAGACAATATCATGACAATTATGAGACGAGAGTCCAAAGGGACAGCAAAATACAATCGAAAAATACATTCTCTGTCTGCTATATTTGTTAGGACTCCTCGCAAAGCTTCGTAAGAAAGATGCCTAAGTTTCTTCCATACAGAACTGAACTTTTTCTCTTTCATGTTTTTTTTGTTATTGTAATTCGTAGAATTAAAAATTATTTATAAGAAAGCAAATTATTGGGTGTTTCAAGCTCGATATTTGTGGAAGAGACAATTTGAACATGGTGTGGTCCTGCTTAGTTTAAATTACTCCCCTAAGAGATTGTATGTGGCGTAATGGCTCACTAGAACTCGTTCCTTTTTCCTTTCGCTCACCACCATATATCCTCGTGTCTTCGTGATACTTGTATTCACTACCTCAAAAATAAAGTGAATTTTAAACTAAGCACAAAATGCCGCCCAAGCAAGAAGTAGACGAACTGTCAGAGAAGTATAACTTCTATGACTTACTTGTAAGTTGTTTATTTTGATTCGAGATTCTAATTAAACAGCAGCAGTTAACGAGATTTTCAGGGTATTAAAATTACTGCAGACGAAACTCAGATCCGTAGAGCGTACCGGAAAGCTACTCTACTGTATCATCCTGATAGAAATTCCTCAGTAGCGGCCGTGGAGATGTTCCACGTGTTGTCAGTGGTATACGAAGTGTTGACCACCAAGGAACAAAAAAGCGAGTATGATGCCAAGATCGCTGCTAAAGAAGCAGATCGCAAGCGAAGAGAGTTATTTGATGACAAGAGGCGCAAAATGCAGGAGGACTTGGAGGCACGCGAAAATGTCGAAGTCAATGGTGCAGATGGTAGGGGGGCTACCGGAGTGGCGAATGCAAAGAGAGCTGAGAAGATCAGGAGGTTGAAACAGCATAGTGAAATGCTCAGAAAGAAGAGAGATCTCGAGATCCGCAAGAAAAAGGCGCAGGCTGTTTGAGTTCTGCTTAATCTCAAAATTGTACATAAATGTTGTATCTTTAGATGTCTTGGACCCCCTCTAGGATCTTTGGATATCAGGTGCTACGCATATTGCATATTAAACGGTGTTTGTTATTATCTAACAAAGATATTTGTATTGTTATCAAAGTAAATATTCCGTTACTTGACATCTTGAGTCTCTGTTCGGAATCTACTGGAGTTCCGATGCCGATTGAAGAAACAAAAGCTATCTATCCTGACTTCAAAATATCAGATAGACCCGAGATCAAAGCATGTTATGGGAGTGAGAAATGCTACAACTGCCATTAGCAACGTACAATCACGAGACTCAGAAGTATAAGTTCGACGTTTTTCATTTCTAGTCCCGCAGTGGTTTGGTCCGTAGAGAGAACCTCGGTCAATAGAGGGAATACAGTTGGGTCTTCCGAAGATATAGTGCCCCCCCATAAATTATTGGTGAATAATGTTGTGTGTGAGATAATTCGGGTTTGAGCGGAATAACTTTATCACAAAAACCAACCGGACCCAACCCCACCGAACTCTGCTTTTCGCTCAGCTCTGTCAAAATCTCCTCTGAACAGCCTATATAAATACATCTCCTTCTCCGCTTGTACATTATTAAGGTTCCTTCCCATATAAATGTTCAGACGTTCGCGGCCACTGCTAGTGAGATATCCTGTGCTTGTAATGCCTCTCCGAGCAAAGATTTTGCCTGGAGCTCTTTCCCGAATGGTATGCTGTTTTTCTTTTCTCCTGTTCCGTATTCGCGGTTCATTCACTCTTAATATACTTCAATGCGAAGCTACGACAGTTTTGAACCCCTGCGAGGTCTCAGATCGTTGGAACACCATAAAGTCAAGAGAGAGGAGAGCTAAATAAATTTAGGTGTCGACGAAGTCGGAGTTCAAGTATGAAAATGTGCCTGATGACGTCTTGTTCAAATCGCACTCCGGAATTCGTGAAGTCATTCTTAACCGTCCGCGCAAACTCAATGCCCTAAACATGTCTATGATCTCGAAAATGGTCCCACGGTTTGTTGTAAGTGTGGTTTAAAAAAGCTGTCTTTCTTCCAGAATGGTTTGATCAATCTAACAATGTTATGTAGGAATGGTCAAAATCGGATCTAGCAAAAATCATTCTTTTGAAGGGTGAAGGACGTGCATTTTGTGCTGGTGGAGATGTAGCAGATCTAGCAAAGATGATCAAGGCCGAGGGTGAGGTCGGTTCATTGAGGTCAACTGAGTTTTTCGCTATGGAGTATCTGCTGGACTACATAATCGCCACTTATCCAAAGCCGATCGTGTCTCTGATAGACGGAATAACAATGGGCGGAGGTGCTGGATTGGCGTTGCACTCGCCTTTCCGTGTTGCGACCGAAAAGACCGTTTTTGCTATGCCAGAGACGCTCATCGGCTTTTATCCTGATGTTGGCACTTCCTTTTTCTTACCTAGGCTTGACGGGGAGCTGGGTACATACTTTGCAATGACTGGTGAAAGAATCTCTGGTTTGGATACCCTTATGGCGGGAATTGCGACTCATTATGTTGAAAGCAGGCATCTTCCTGAGCTTGAAAGTAGACTGAAAGAGCTTCGACTGGAGGGACTTGACTTCAATAGGTTCAATGCGATTGTCAACGAAGCAATTAATGATTTCGCTAGTGAGATTCCACACGATTACGTATATTCTCTAGGCGGATCTGTTCGCAAAACCATAGACTCAGCATTCAAATATAATTCAGTCGAGGAGATCATGTCTGCACTTGCTGAGGATGGCTCTGGATTTGCTGAAAAGACAATTGCTTCAATTAACGAAAAGTCGCCCACAAGCGTTCGTGTTGCGTTGCGTTCAGTCCGCGAAGGAAAGTCGTGGGACATCATGACTACTTTTAAGAAAGATATACAGCTATCTTCCCGGTTTATGCGGATTCCCGACTTTGTGTCTGGAGTCACTGCTCGAGTGATTGACAAGCCAGCTTCTATCCCTAAATGGGATCCAAAAGGTTTTAGCGGAATCACTGAATTGGATGCCTACGATAAATTTTTCAAAGATGCGGAGACGGATAAGGAAGAGCTCGGTGAATACTTCAGTGGCCTCGACCAACTGCAAGTTACATATGATAAATATCCTTATAGCAACGGATTACCAACTGAGGAGGAGGTGCGTTCTTATGTTCTCGGAGAAACTCCGTCTTCGGGACCATACTTGGCGACAAAGGAGGAAATTGTGCAACATTTTGTTGAAGAGTATAGAGGTAAAATTGGCGTCAGGGAGAAAGTTGCAGACATACTTGACCGCAAGACAAAGCTGCATAAAGGTCACGAGAATGAAAGACTTATCAATTGGTTGTAGATATGTTATCGCACTGTAATGTCCCCACATTTTGTATTTGCTTGAATACACAATTTACCAGTCTTGGTAGAAATATAGGATCACCGTCATCGTCATCCCTTTATTCTATTAATCTATAAACGGACTTGATTTTATCAAGTTCCATCTGACTTATATTCATTAAAAGTCAGAACGCGACTTTTGCCCATAAGCAAACTACGTTATCATCTCGTTACTGTTAGAGAAAGATATTGTTTTCTTCATACGGAACGGCTTTAAATTAATTACAATGAAAATCTCAAGACTAAAGAAGGGTAACTACATAGTTTATGTTACCCTACCTAGACAACTAACCTCCCTGCTTCAACACGTTCAAAATTTTTCGAAATTCTTCAGAGTTTTTTAGTTTTTACCTCTTCGTTGAAGTTCTCGAGTAACGGACGACCAATTGCGCTCGCTCAAGTAAGTTCACATTTAATTTTATAAGTTGTTTAGTGATACAATTTGAGCATGAAAATTCTGATATATTTGTTAGACAACCAATGTCATTCGTAAAGACATTCACTTCCTCGGTCCGAACGGCCGTCCGGTCGGTTGCACATGCATCCTCGACCTTCACTTCATCGCCTTCTTCGACTTTCAAATGTCAGTCTGGATTACGTACGCAGGTTCAGCGCTCAATGGCGACCTTTGATCGTTCCAAGCCTCATTTAAACGTTGGAACAATCGGACATGTTGATCACGGTAAGACCACCCTCACGGCTGCAATAACCAAAGTCCTTGCTGAGAAAGGGTATGCAAACTTTTTGGACTACTCGTCGATCGACAAGGCTCCTGAAGAAAAGGCTCGTGGTATTACCATCTCGACGGCCCATGTCGAATACGAGACTGATACCCGACACTATGCACATGTTGACTGTCCTGGTCACGCGGATTATATCAAAAATATGATTACAGGAGCTGCGCAGATGGATGGTGCTATTATTGTTGTCGCTGCAACTGACGGGCAAATGCCGCAGACACGAGAGCATGTGTTACTTGCTCGTCAGGTTGGTGTTAAGAATCTCGTCGTTTTTGTGAACAAGGTAGACACAATTGAGGACCCCGAAATGTTGGAACTCGTGGAAATGGAGATGCGTGAGCTCTTGTCTTCTTACGGATTTGATGGTGAAAATACTCCTGTTATTATGGGTTCTGCTCTTTGTGCTCTTGAAGGTCGTGAGCCTGAGATTGGAGAGAAGGCCGTCTTGAAACTTATGGATGCAATTGATGAGTACTTCCCCACACCTGAGCGTGATTTGGAAAAGCCTTTCTTGATGCCTGTTGAGGATGTTTTCTCCATCTCTGGACGTGGAACTGTTGCTACCGGTCGTGTTGAGCGTGGAAACCTGCTTAAGGGTGAGGAAGTTGAGATTGTTGGATATAACAAGCAGCCTTTGAAGACCACTGTTACTGGAATTGAGATGTTCCGTAAGGAACTTGACAAGGCCATGGCTGGTGACAATGCTGGTATTCTGTTGCGAGGTGTTCGTCGTGAGGATATGAAACGTGGTATGGTCATCGTTAAACCGGGATCTATCAAGGCTTATCAAAAGTTTTTGGCCTCATTCTATATCCTGACCAAGGATGAAGGTGGACGTCACTCTCCCTTTTCCGACAACTATCGTCCCCAGATGTTTGTCAGAACTGCTGATGTGACTGTTGTGCTTACTTTTCCCGAAGGTCAAGAGACAACTGAGGATGGTGAAGCTAGAATGGTCAACCCTGGTGACAACGTTGAGTTGATTTGCAACTTGACCTACCCTATTGCTATTGAACAAGGTTTGAGATTCAACATTCGCGAGGGCGGTCGTACGGTCGGAACGGGTATGATCACTCGTATTCTTGAGTAAGTAATTACTAGTTCCTTTCTTGCTATTTTCCTAATCTGGGAGTATATAAGTGACAGAATAATGGGAAAATCAAGGAAAGAGATTGTTCTATAGTGTGAGATTTAGTTTATGTACATATGACAAAAGGATAGCTAGTTTTCACTTTCTTGCAAAATTTATAATGAAATCTCGTATTGTTACATTTAATCACATTGACTTTTAATATATAAAGAAAGTAGAGGAAAATATCTTAGAGGGTGCGATAACTAAAAAAAAATACCTGATTAATCAAACATCATTCGAGCAAATGATTGAATGTTATATATCATAATGAAAACGAAAATAGATATGAAAATAGATGAGAAATAAAAATTAGAAAAAGAATATCACTTTTCGAACTGTTACATATCTAGCTGTTGACAAATATAACCTCCTAAACATTTTATCTGTTTATGAACGATAGTATCTCGAACCGTTGTTCTGTCGTCCGCCATATCCTCCTTGTGGCTGTTGATTTTGATATCCGGCACCTCCATACATGTTATCTCCCTGTCCAGGATACTGTTGATAGTAAGTGTTGTATCCGTACTGTCCTGTAGCAGCAGCGCCAGCACCTACCCCAACACCGGCACCTCCAGGAACACCTCCCGCTGGACCTTGACCAACCCCCCGCGTATCCTTACCCCATGAGCATCGGATTTGCCGCCCATTAACAGTCATTCCAGAGAGCTGAGATATAGCCATAGCGGCAGCCTCATGAGAGTCAAGCTTCACGAAGGCATAACCCCTGTCGTTCTGCAACTTAACATCATAAACGTATCCATATGCTTGAAACAGCGGAATCAGATCATTTTGGGTTGTATAAGGTGACAAGTTGCCTATGTACACAGTTGTTTGCCAGTTTGGCGACTGCTGAAGAACCAATTCATATGACATTCCAGCAGGGCCACCGCTTGATCCTCCAGCAGCGGGGTATCCTTGCGTGGGCTGGCCTGGAATACCTGCCCCACGCTGATTTGCCCAATTGCATCGAATGGCGCGTGATCCAAGCCATTCACCATCCATGGATGATTTCGCCTTCTCCGCATCTGCTAATTCACGGAATGATACAAAGCCGTAACCTCTCGATCGACCTGTCTTAAGATCCCACATAACACGAGCCTCGGACACGGTGGGGAAGATTGAGAAAGCCTTAGACAGAATTTCATCAGTAACTTCATTTGAAAGATCGCCAACGAAAATATGGTAGTGACCTAAAATACGAGATAAAATGTTAGCCCTACTGAAGACACGCGTGGAATATTTTCTTTAATCATATCGGAAACTACTCACTAGAAGTATCCTCCTTCGGGCCAGCTGCATGAGACTGATACGCCCAATTAATCTTTATTTCACTTTGATGGATATGCCTTCCGTTAAGAGTCTGCATTGCAGCTTGCGCCGAATTGGGGTCATCGTATTCCACAAATCCGTAGTTGAACCCTTTGTGAGTTTTGTCTGGAATGATCTTTACTCCGAGGACATGACCAGCAACTTCAAAAATTTCACGTAGTATAGGCTCTGAGACTCTCGGATCAAGTCCTCCGACGTACAGAACGCGTTTATTGACATCAGTTTTCTGCTGGAAGGTTGCCGCGATCGCATCCGACGGCTGAGGCGTTGTCCCAGGTGCCATGGAAGGCGATGGGCTACCTGTCGACGCCGACGATGGGACTGGAAGGGCAGTAATTGTTGCAGCAGCGGTGATGGCTGCAGAAGAAGCGGAAGAAGTCGGAACCGAGGATGGCGCAGTATTTGTGTTGGATATTGATGTCGATGAATCTTCAGCTAACGACGTGCTGCCGGTTGTGGTTGGTGTCGCACGGTTAGTAGATGATGCCATTGATGTAGGCTCAGAAGATGGAAGATTTGACAAAGTGGATTTTTCTACTGTACCGGGCGCAGGAGACGCCATTTTTTCTGATAATTTAGATACGAAAATCTGTAATTAAGAAAATTAATCCGAAATTTGTTGGAGAATGTTTGTGTTTGGAGATTTGAAGTGGTAGCGAATATAAAAAAATAAAAAAAAAACCCGATTTAAACAATCAAGCGAAGACAAGTTGCAGCGTACAACGGCGATGAGCCAGCCTATTTACCTTTTCACTTCATAAAGACAACCCACCTTTAATAAAAATTCACACATCTCCTACAATTTTCAAATTAGAACCTTTTTGTGTTGCTTGCTAATTCTTATATCGTTTCTACGAACTAGATACCCAGACCAAGACCCCACATGGATCAATTCAGTATAACGACGCTTTTGATTAATCTGAGTCTACATCAATCTGGTACTTATAATGGTCTACGAATGTTAATTTGCTAAAGCACCCTAATGTAAACTTTTTATTAATGACCTGGAGGACTTGATATATATAACACCACTTATTGAGGATTCAGATGTGGTCACATCCAAGCTATATAGAATGAGGATTTCTGTCTAAGAAAATGTTCAAGAGATGTTCTGTTACATGTGTCAATTTATAAACTGATTGACTGCTACAAAGCAAGACTTGCACCAAGCATTAGGACGTCCCGATAAAGGATATTACCCACAGAATTGGACATGGTATTCTTGAAATTATGTTCAAACGACGTTATGAAAGCATGCCGATTTGCCGTCATATAGTATCCGTCCGGCATATTATTCAGCATCCACTTTCAATTCATTCCATTTTATCACGGGACGCTAGAGCCAGCTAGACTACAGGCAGTCTCTTTCATGTCTTTGTCAATGTATAAACAATCTATAGCTTCTTTCTTCAATATGCTCTTATACCCAGACTACCAGGGTGTATTGCTGTCGACGGTTGCTACCGTCGATACCCCAAGTGCAGTAAACCAGACTCTCCAAAAAGTACTGTAAGAGATCAACATTGAATATCTGGATCACACGAATCGAGTCTATGAAACTTGCAAATAGTAATCTTGCAGATGCGACTCGACGCTGTTGCGAGCAAATCAAACGATGACGCCGTCCATTATTACCCTATTTTGTTTTCCCTCAAAACAAAACAACCAGACAAAGCAATGGAACATCCTTTTCAATTACTTCGATCGACCATCTCCATTCGGATCTATTGCTTGTTATTCGTTTGCATCCGCCAATCTACTTATGAAGGGCTTCAAGCAGCGTGTTGTATGTACTCTTGGATTCTCTAGATCCTTGTATTGATCATTGGATAGTGGTAATGTTAACCTCCGCAGCTTTCCCGCTCAAAGTCTTCCCATGATCCATCCCAATCCAGCCCTCTCCCTTCGTCATCCTCTTCCGCGAGTTCGTCCGGAACTTCTGGGTCTCAATCGCAGAAAAAGAAAGACAAGTCTGGCTCAAAGACTTTAAATGCTAACACAACACATCAAGTATCACCACTCGTTCAGCAGCCACCGGTAACTACGACACTTCAAACACCTCCTTCCCCTCCTTCGCCGCCCAATCCTGGACACTCTGATTCTTCATCCTTGGCCGGCTCAAGTGGACTTTTAGGATCACCACGGACATCCTTGGGATCTCACTCGCACTCTTCAGCGGCTGGATCTTCTAATGTGGTATGCACGTCTCAATAGATGGTTTGCCTGGTTGAGTCATCTGTAGAGTTTATGCTGACGATGCAACTATAGAACCATGTCCCTCCTCCTGGCGCAACCGAAACAATGCCAGGTGATCTGTCAGCTCCATCTCCAAAGCATGGAGCCAGATCACCGACCTTTGATAGGTTGATGACTGTCCCAGTAGGTATTTCTGACGAGCTCAAGGCACCTAGGCGACAAAACTCGTCGCGATTTGAGATTTCAGATAAGAGAGAACTCGAAAAGCTTCCCGGTTTTCATGGTTAGTTAATTGGTTTCTGATTGAATATTGAAATTGAATTGGTGACTTGGAATTGTGCTAATTGCTTGGACAGAGGTTCTCGCGAGCAACAGGCAAGACTTGTTCTTCCAGAAGATCGATCAATGCAACGTGATCTTCGATTTCTCGGACCCGTCATCGGATATTAAATCAAAAGAAATAAAGCGCCTAGCACTGCACGAACTTTTGGAGTTCGTTGCCACTACTCGTATTGGAATTTCTGAGCAGATGTACGCCAGTGTTGTTGATATGTTTGCTCGTAACTTATTTCGCCCAATCCCTCCGCCCGTAAATCCGGTCGGCGACATATTCGATCCTGATGAAGATGAGCCTGTATTGGAAGTTGCGTGGCCTCACATGCAGATTGTGTATGAGTTTTTCCTACGCTTTATCGAATCGCCCGATTTCAATCACAACGTCGCAAAAGCATATATAGACCATCAATTCGTATTGCGGCTACTAGAACTGTTTGATAGCGAGGATCCCAGAGAAAGAGATGTTTTAAAGACCACTCTACATAGAATATATGGGAAGTTTCTGAACTTACGGTCTTTTATTCGGAGATCGATGAACAACGTCTTTTTCCAATTTATTTATGAAACCGAACGTTTTAACGGCATTGCAGAATTGCTTGAGATTCTGGGAAGCATTATAAATGGCTTTGCTTTACCTCTAAAAGAGGAACATAAGATATTTTTAAATCGGGTCCTGATACCGCTGCATAAGGCGAAATCATTAAGCTTATATCATCCACAATTGGCTTACTGTGTCGTGCAGTTTCTCGAGAAAGACCCTAGCTTAACGGAGGAAGTTGTTCTTGGCTTATTGAAGTTCTGGCCGAAAGTTAATTCGCCCAAAGAGGTCATGTTCTTGAACGAAATCGAGGATATCTTTGAGGTGCTGGAGCCATCTGAGTTCTTAAAAATTGAAGTCCCACTTTTCCAGAAGTTGGCCAGATGTGTCTCGAGTCAACACTTCCAGGTTGCTGAGCGAGCGCTGTTCTTCTGGAATAACGAATATTTTGTTACTTTGATGTCAGATAACGTGGATACAATTCTGCCGATAATGTTCTCATCGCTATACAAAAATTCAAGAGGTCATTGGAATCGGACAATTCATACAATGGTATATAATGCTATGAAGATGTTTATGGAGCTTAAACCGGCCCTATTCGAGGAATGTACTGCACAGTACCGAGAGCATGAGCAAAGCGTGGATCGAAGAGAAGAGGAACGAAAAGAAATATGGAAGCAAGTAGAAGCTCTTGCTGCTGCTAACGATGCTACGCACTTAAGAGTCGATGTGGCCAATGGGAGCCAATCCAATACGGTGTCAGCAGCAGTCGATGCCGTGGATAGCGTTATGACTGGTGCGAGTGATAATATGTTATAATATGTTATATTCTGGTCGTTCTCTTTACTTTGAAACTGATACCTGGATAGCATAGCGTCTATCCTTACCCGACAACGAGATTACAATTCTACACACATCGATATACGAATATCTACCCATAAAAACCACAGACACACACACATAGATTGACATGCCAAATATGTCGTACGCACTGGGATTAAAAAATTACACTTCAAATCGAGAAATTTCTATTGAGTTATATCTAGATATGAAAGGTCGAAGTGGTGACAGGAATATACGGCGTAATTGAAGTAAGTTTCTTTGGAAACAAAAGACAGTGTCACCTATTCTCAAAGAACTTGGATTGGTTTGCTTGCACATTTATCGTTATGTTATTTATTTCGTTTTGTGTTAGTGACCTTTAGATGTAAAATTAGCCAGTCGCTGTTCACTGGATACCACACTTGAGGTGTGATAGAAAATATCCCATAATAGAGAATCTAGTTAAGAACTACAAACAACAAATATGTATACATGATAGCCATCCTACAATAACCAATTTTCGCATTTCTCTTGCTTTGTTTTATGAGATTCATATCATGTCACTGACATTCATAGGCATTTCGTCGATCTGAGTACTGTAGTATTGTTCAATATCTCTCAACATTCCGATATCCTCATTCGTAACAAAGTTAATTGCAACACCCTTTCTGCCAAATCTGCCAGATCGGCCAATTCTGTGAATGTAATTCTCACGATTTATGGTCAGATCGTAGTTTATGACAAGTGAGACTTGCTGAACGTCAATACCTCGAGCCCAAATGTCGGTCGAAATTAGCACACGCGAGTTTCCCTGTCTAAACTCTTGCATGATACTGTCACGTTCTTTTTGAGGCATGTCTCCGTGCATTGAAGAAACAGTGAAATTTGCTTCTTTCATTTTCTCCGCTAGCCAATCGACTTTACGTTTTGTGTTGCAGAAAATCACTGCCTGAGTGATTGTTAGAGTTTCGTATAAATCACAAAGTGTGTCAAACTTCCACTCTTCCTTTTCAACAGCAATGAAGTACTGTTTTAGACCTTCGAGGGTCAGCTCGTCACGCTTTACCAGAATTCTGACTGGATCTGTTGTAAATTTCGAGGTCAACTCCAGCACATCGTATGGTAGAGTTGCTGATACGACGACAACTTGTGTACTTGGAGGCAAATATCTGTATACGTCGTAAATCTGTTCCTTAAATCCTTTGTTCAGCAGTTCATCTGCTTCATCCAAGATTAGCATTTTGATATTCCGCGTCCTCAAATTTCTCCGCCGAATCATATCTGCTACGCGACCAGGCGTCCCACTGATGACATGTTGTCCATATTCAAGCTTTCTGATATCCTCTCCAATCGAAGTCCCGCCAATACAGGCATGGCACTGCACATTCATGTAATTTCCAAGTGCAAGAATCACATTCTGGATTTGTGTTGCGAGTTCTCGGGTTGGACTGAGTACGAGCGCCTGAGTCTCTCGTACTTTCGTATCGATAGTCTGCAACAACGAAATCGAAAAAGTTGCCGTCTTTCCGGTACCGGACTGCGCCTGTGCAATCGTGTCTCTACCGCGTAGTATTTGCGTGATCGCACGAGATTGCACTGCAGAGGGTGTTTCGTAACCGTAGGCATATATTCCTCGAAGGAGATCATCCTTGAGGTTCATAGCCTCGAAAGTGGAGATACTAAAACGTTAATTTATCACTCTCATCATCGAAATCTAACCAGTGAAGGAAGATCATACACTTCCACATCCTTTGATGTGCTAAACTCCAGTTGGGCTATTAAAGTCAGAAACTATTTTGCTCTATTGACAAATTCGGCAATCCAGACTGCCCAATTATAGAACTAAACAAGAAGTTTCAAGAAGAATTGTAAGCAACTACCAAACTTACCGTCTGATTCCCGATTAAAACTCATTGCGATCGCCTGGCAAACGCTGTCGTGGTGTAGTGAATGTTTTCGCTCAGTTTTGGTGTGCGTGTTTAAATTTTGCGATCCAAACCCAACATATGCATTAGCCACTCTATTTCTTTGAACCAGCCATAGTGGGCCATTGTGTGGCGCATTACTTGCATCTTTTGTTCTTACGTCCCAGTTCGAGATACTATCTCGAATCTCTTGACTGAAATAGCAATCTGCAGAGATAGTAAGAAATAGAAAAATGGCTAATGAACAATCAATAAAAAAGCTTATAAAGCTGGGGACTCGGACATCTAAGCTGGCAATCACTCAGACGGAAATTGTTGTTCAACTTTTGCTGGATATGTTCCCAGACTTAGAGGTGAAGATTGTTTCCAAGACCACTCTAGGTGACAATATGCCGTCCAAGCCGCTCTATTCCTTCGGTGGTAAAGCATTATGGACATCTGAATTGGAGGCTCTTTTACTAGCCAAGGAAGAGGACGAGAAGGAAAGTGGTTTAGAAAAAATTGACATGATTGTGCACTCGCTGAAAGACCTTCCAACGACGCTCCCTGAAGATTTTGAATTAGGTGCTATTTTGAACAGACAAGACCCTAGAGATGCTCTAGTTGTAAGACCGGACCTACCTTACAAAAGTATCAAAGAGTTGCCAGATGGAAGTGTTGTGGGCACGTCATCAATAAGACGAACAGCGCAATTAGCCAGACGATATCCGCACTTGAAATTTAAAGTGGTCAGAGGAAACGTGTATGTGGATACTTAGCGGATTTTCTTGTGAAATTGAACAATGCTAATTGTACTAGAAACACTCGTTTGGCTAAGCTCGACGATCCAGCACAAGACTACATCTGCCTTGTCCTTGCCGCTGCTGGTTTACAAAGATTGGATTTGGGTGGTCGCATTACACAGTACCTGTCAGCACCAGATATGCTGTACGCTGTGGGACAGGGAGCAATTGGGGTTGAGATTCGCAAAGGAGACAAGTTTATACAGGCATTGTTGGATCAGATCTATGACAAAAGTTCCACTTTGGCATGCCTTGCTGAAAGAAGTCTCATGAGAGTGTTGGAGGGAGGTTGCTCCGTACCTCTAGGTGTAGAGACAAAATGGAAAGGAGATACTATTGCCATGAATGCCAGTATTGTTAGTGTAGACGGATCAGAGGCAGCCGAAGTATTGCTAGAGGCAGTAGTAACAAATGCTGCAGAGGCAGAGAAACTTGGCAAAATGGTCGCTGAGGAACTGAAAGCGAATGGAGCAGATAAGATTTTGGAGCAGATCAACTTGGATAAGCTTCAGCAATGAGAATGATACTGTAGACTTACATTAATCAAACAAAAAAGAAACAAATCAAAGAAGCTCTCTCCCAAGCATAGCGTCTCTCTCGTGATGCTCTATTCTCTCTTAATACTGTTACCACCTTAAAGGTGACAACCCTGCACTCTAAACAATGCAGTGATTATATTGTATGTACTAAATACCAAAGTATGGACTTCTTTCTTGACGTGCTAATTTATCCCAATTATTCAAAATCGCCTTCTTCCTCAATGACTTTCTGTAGCTGCTCTTTTCGGTTGTTCACAAACTGTTCTCGCGAGGTCTCCAGCTTTGACATGCCGTAACCGATTCCACCCCAGAACAAAATGCTATATGCGAATCCGGCAGGGAAATGAGTCATAGGCTTATGTGTCATCTTCAATTGCAGCGCTCGCGTCACAATACCTAGTAACTCACGGTTAGCTATGGTAATCACACGAAGTTATGCTGTCGTGCTGTTCCACTGCAACAGCGGTTGCACAAGAAGTCACTTTAAAAGATCCTGAAATTGAAAAATATAATTACCAAAGAAGCCATATCCAATGAGCTTAGTTATGAGAGGCATCTCTAGGTTATTATTAGAAATACTGTTGAATCGTCAGCAGGGTCTTCTCTCTTCTTTAACAATCGCAATCTCAACAACATTTGAACCAAAAAGCAGATTCGAGAAGAAGTGCCTCTTCTATAACATGCAATTACAATATAGAAAACACTCACAAGGATTTTCGAAAGTAGAAGTGTCTTCAGAAATGCCACCTGCTCGAGGATATCAACTTCTCAAAACTTTTGGTGTGGTGGTAGAGCAAGAAACACGCGAATGATTGGCTGACCTTACTACTCTAATTTGCTATTTTATTACCCTACCAGGTTTAGGGCTATTGGAACGTTACGTACGCTCTTTGATGAAAAGCTGAAAGGTATCCCGTGAGATCATTCATAAATCAGCACAAGATAGCGCACTAAGATTGAAATTGAAGACCAGTAATGAATGTAGAGGGGGGGGGAATCAGTTTATCAACAATAGCTGGTCAGGTCTTTCGCAGTGAATGAATTAGGACTACAATTTGCTGTAAATCCAGGTAAACTCTTGGAATTGTTCTGGATGCACAACTTCTCAGGTCAATTTGGAGCTTTCCAGAACGGATATTTATCTAGAAGATATGGAAATTAGCGTGCCCGGCGTCCTGCGTTCGAATATGTAAGCTGCTCCAAAATTTTACACATCGCTATCGAGATCATAGCAAATGAGCTGTTTCGGGCCATCAGCTTTTTCAACGAAATGTGGAAGCAAGTATCAAGGACGAATACGTAGAGTATGCGAAGAAGATAATAAGAGCAATCAGCAGCAGAAACCACTCGCTTGTGAAAGGTGCAGTATTAGAGCAATGTGGCGCCGAGTTATGTTCATTGTCCTAACAAGTCAGCGAACCGAGCAGACATACCTAGGAACGCCCGATGAGATGCTCCGAACTTATTAAAGTTGTCTGGTTCAAGAGCAGTCATCTGAAAGAAGGTATTTTTGCGTCTGCATCATTTCTCTGAAGTGCAAGATCCGCCGAGATTGTAGAGAACAAAGAGAAACGCGAGATCAACAATCCCCATGGAAGAAAAAGCCAACCAGATCTGCAAGGCCCGTCCCTACCCCACACAACCCCGATTTTTGAACGTGTTTCCCCCGGTACTGAGCGAACGACAACAAGCCAGAATGGCTGAGCAAGAACGACTGAATAAGAGCTGCCTAGACTGGCTTCCTCTGTGAAGACGATTCCAAACGTCAAGAAACTACAAAGGACATCAACTTGACATAGATATCAGCACGTGCTCAACGGATCCAGCAGAGGATTCGGAATGAAGCCGGGAAGCTCAGTTGGATATTATCACACACACGTTGTTTTCGCGGTGCTAGTCAGCGTAATGGAGCCGAGTTCGGAACTGACCAGGAGGTTCTGATAACCGGAGCTTTTTTGTCAAAGCAACACTTTTTTCTACGAGCCGCGGAAAATTATCAGACAAAGCACGGTAGACGACCTAGCTTGGCTCTAAAGCGCGTTCTTGAATGATCTTGATAAGACAGAAGTAACTGGAGTTCCAACAGCTATCAAAGCAAATGCAGAGAGCTGGATGCGAGGGGATCTGGAGATAAAATGGGGTTCTCGGACTGACAAGTGGAGAAAGGGAAGGGCTTCGTGCACAAGGCCGAGAGATAGGCCGATCTATATCGTCTAGTGATCCTGGGTCCGTTCGAGAGAAACGACATTTTGTCATCTATTTAGGGCCTTATATGCAAAAAATTACGTGATATAATGCTTATACGGGGATAGTTTTGGGCATATACCCCAGAAACTGGCAATGTCTATCATTTCTCATGTTCTCGTGCCTACTTCTCGTGTTAGCTGCCCAATTCCAAACAACGTGCATTTTAGCTCATATTAAACTGTATGAACATATACCGCCTATTCATCCATCTTTTTTTTTTCCCAACTTCAATCACCTCTTTTTTTCTGCTTCATACCTCTGTTATTTTAACTTTGATTCTGCAAGTGCGTCTTGCTGGGAGAATTCAAGAAGACAATAAAACTACTACGTTAAAACTTTGTGTAAGTATTATCGTATTATCTCTTATCTCGTAATCTAATCTAGCGTACGGTGACTGATATCAGATTGCTCGGAATATTGAATTCAATTGATTGAATAGTATATTTTTCTAACGATACTGCAGTTATATTCGCGCACATAAGATGGCTAGCACTCAAGAATTGGTGAAAGCCGCGCAGATAGTCGGTATCGTCGAGGAGCCCGAGAAGAAGATTTTGTCTCCTGAAGCAATAGCATTTCTTGTCTTGCTCAACCGTACGTTCAACGCAACTCGCAAAGAGCTGCTCCAAAAGCGAGACGTTCGACAGAAGGAGATAGATGCGGGAAAGCTGCCTGATTTCTTACCAGAGACAAAGGTCATTCGAGATGATCCTACCTGGCAGGGTGCTCCTCCTGCTCCTGGACTGGTCGACAGACGAGTCGAGATCACTGGCCCTACTGACCGCAAAATGGTTATCAATGCTTTGAACTCAGAGGTCTGGACTTATATGGCGGACTTTGAAGGTGTGTAATTAGAGTTTGGTGGTACTAGTGATTTTATCGAGTTTTGGCTTTCAATGAGTGTGATCTCTTCGGATGCCTTGGATCTGCTAACTTTTTTTTCAACTACAGATGCCACTTCGCCAACTTGGGAAAATATCATTACTGGACAGACCAACTTATACGACGCAGTTCGCAAGCAGATCGACTTTGTGCAGCCAGGCGGCAAGGCCTATAAGCTTCGAACAGACAAGACGCTTCCTACTTTGATTGTGAGGTAAGTTTGGGGCAGTTTTGTTGATCTATGGTATAGGATCTGACCGAACAGACCGCGAGGATGGCATTTGGAGGAGAAGCATTTCTTGGTTGACGGCGAGCCTATGTCTGCATCTATGTTTGATTTCGGTCTGTACTTCTTCCACAATGCGAAGGAACTCGTTGCGCGAGGGACTGGCCCTTATTTCTATTTACCCAAGATGGAGTCTCACCTTGAAGCCCGTCTATGGAATGATGTTTTCAAGCTGTCGCAAGACATGATTGCGATTCCTCGGGGGACAATCCGAGGTACTGTCTTGATTGAGACCATTTTGGCTGCGTTTGAGATGGACGAGGTATTGCTGTTAGATCGTCATGCAAAGTACTTTGTTACTAACTTTTTGCTCAGATTATTTATGAATTGAGAGAACACAGCTCTGGATTGAACTGCGGAAGATGGGACTACATTTTCAGCTTCATCAAGAAATTCCGTCATAATCCTGCATTCGTTCTTCCTGACCGAAGCGCTGTCACGATGACAGTGCCCTTCATGGATTCCTATGTATGTATACGCTGTTAAAAGAAAAGATAAGGCGTGCTGACTTTTTAGGTTAAATTGCTGATCAAGACATGTCATCGACGAGGAGTACACGCTATGGTGAGAGAATCTCCATTCATCTAAAATTGAACTAGAAGCTGACGTTACAGGGAGGAATGGCCGCACAGATTCCAATCAAGGTTGATCCTGAGGCTAATAAGGTGGCTATGGAGGGCGTCTACAAGGATAAGATCCGTGAGGCGACCGCTGGCCATGATGGAACGTGGGTTGCGCACCCGGCTTTGGCTTCGATTGCTTCAGAAGTCTTCAACAAGGTGATGCCGACTCCTAACCAGCTGTTCAAGCGATGCGAGGAGACCAGCATCACTGCGAAAGACCTTCTAAGCACCGACCTTCCAGGCAAAGTTACCGAGAACGGTATCCGAAAGAACTTGGAGATTGGATTAGGGTACATGGAGGCATGGCTGCGTGGAATTGGTTGTGTGCCTATCAACTACTTGATGGAGGACGCTGCAACTGCTGAGGTCAGTCGATCGCAGCTATGGCAATGGACCAAGCACGAAATCACTACTGCGGAGGGAATTAAAGTCACCAAGCCCTATGTCCTGCAAATTCTGCAAGAAGAGACAGACAAGCTGGAAAGCAAAGCCAGTGCCGGCAACAAGTTCAAGCAGGCGGCTTCATATTTCGCTAAGCAAATCACTGGCGAGTCGTACGCAGACTTTTTAACTTCGTAAGTATTTTTGGATTTCTCATGTTTACGCCGGCGTATGCTAACGACTCAGTCTTTTGTATGACGATATTACTAAATTGGATCCTCAAGCGAAGTTGTGAGTGAGTCGTCGATGTTCCATTCGTTTCGTATCTTTTAATATGCACATTTTTGGTAGCTGCGCTATGCAGCAACAAGTCATGATGATGATGATGATGATTATAAAAACGCGACATAAACGCGAGTATGTCGCATAGTTGATTAAATATAGTTTCTATGTTTATTTGCGGGTTTCGTGCCTTGCGCTACTAGTAATGAGAAAGTATTTGAAGTTTACGTTGCAGTTCATTTCACTCCCATTTAGCTCACAAGAAGACTACTTGCCGGTATTGTGCAGTCCGCGAACAGGACACACACGCGTTCGCGTAATCCTCAGCACGTAAGAGACGTCCCTATCAACCGAAAATCTCTGCAGACGGAAGGGTGACCCCTGTCACCCTGATAAAAAAATTAATATCTCAAAAAGAATAATTTTTAAGCCTTTTACGCCTTATGATCCATTCTACTGCTTCATCTCTTGCATTCTGTATATTTATCTCACTGGAAATTTAGGATGGGAACATATAGTTGCATTTTGCCTTTGATCTCTACTAAACTGACTTTCACTTCTGGTTGAATATCGCACTGTTACAATGCTTAAATGATATCCTGTTAACTCAAAAATTTCACAGTACTTAAAACAGTCACTCTAGCATATGCGCAAGGCGTTGTTTCTTTACTCAGCTCAAGGTGTTGAGTCTTTACTGGGGAGAGTAGGGTGGCGGAACACAGTTTGGCTGGGCACCAATCATAGGACTTTGGATCACATGATTTTCAAATGCAAGATGATCCACGAAATATATTCATAATTCTTATTACAGTAAAATCAAAGTGTTACAGTAGTATTCGAAATCGGTTTCAGGCCTGAACACCTTGTCGATGGCAGTCCCATTTCTAACGACTTCATACTCCAGTTACAAGAGGGGAGAAAAGCATGTTGCTTTTCGAGTAAGTAGGGATGTCATCTTCATTTAGCCGGCCATTGATAATCAGGTATGCGGACTTTCTTCTCTGTGAAGCCCAGCGCCGAGGCTACAGCCATCGCCAACCTATCCAGCTTCGTCCATGTCACGAAACCCAAAATTGCATTCCTCATTCTAATGCCCCACTGCGTCTGCGGATTGAGTAGCTGCATCGCGTTATGCCCGCCCTGCGAATTCTTTGCAAACGGTAGCATGATCTCTTCATACCGCTCCAAGGCCGTTTTGACATCGCCAGGATGACTCAACAGCTCTCCAGCAAGGACGTAGCCGCCAATGATTGCGAGACTGGTGCCAAAGCCGGGTGTCGCGTAGCCGGCATCGCCAAGCAGGACTACGCTGCCATCGTGTATTTTGGGTGATCTGATCTGCCCGAACAGAGAGCAGTAGAAGTCGTCGCTTTCGCGCATGCTTTGCAGCACCTCTGATGCCATCCAGCCTACGTCGTCGAATATTTCTTCCATCAGCTTCATGTAGCTTTCGTTGCCTTCGCGAAGAACTCTATTGAGTCTCTCCTTCGTTTCAATATCTCCACTCGTGGTCACATTCATGAGATTGCCTCTCGTACGACCAGCAGGATCGGGATCGGGGCGCAGGAAAACAACGCGTCCACCCGTCGCGTTGTACCATTTTGCCAGGCGGCCGCCCTGCAGCAAGTCGCTCATGATGGTGAAATATGCTACATGAACGCCCTCGTCGTAGAGTTGCTCCTGCGGTTTGCTGTTTAGCATCATCCCGCGAATCTTCGAGCCAAGGCCATCTGCAGCCACGAGAAGGTCATACGTCTTCACTTCCTCTCTTTGCGAACGTGACGACCACTCCGTCGTCGCGCTGCTCAAAGTGGTCGACAGACTCGTCAAAGATGAGTTTCACCCGCTTTATGATTGGATCGATGAAGATCTTCGCAAGCACCCCGCGGAAGATCTCAAACTCGGATGTGATGCTCTGAATGTCTGATCTGCCGGTCGCTCTGAGTGTTGCCACAGCCTTGCCATTTGCTTCTACGAATTGTATGCCCTCTTCGTTTGTGGTTTGATTGCGGATCTCCTCTTCTGCGCCCATCCATTTAATAATGTCCACGGCTGAGCTGCGTATGTCGACGCTGGCACCAGTCAAGCGGAGGGAAGGATCGCGCTCAACTATGGTGATGTTGGCGTTGGGATAGGCACGGAGCAACCAGAATGCGAAGACACTACCCGCGATGCCGGAACCAGAGATGAGGATGTTGAGGTTCGACATTGGCGGCGATAGTCACATAGTCTTGAAGCACCTGTTCCTCTGCTGTTCTAACACACCTTCGCGACATGATCACGGCCTGCGAGCATCACTGGATCCGGCAAAAGTCGTTCTTAGAAGGGTTGGCCACTCTTCAGAGAACACCTACTTAGTATTTTTGTTTCGGAAACAAATTGACCCACTGCACGAGTGGAAATTTCTTGGTAGTCGGCTCGTTCGTAGTCAGCTCGTTAGTGAGGCTTCTCTAATGCCTGCTGCGCGCCGCTAAGCGAGGAGTCTAGTTATTAGCAAAGTGGCCAAGGTCGGCAAAGGGGCACAAGAGCAGCATCGCAGGACTAGCTGGAGGTTCATTCTCCCGGGACCTGCCTCCAGTGGTTTTATGCAATTAGACGAAGCTTCGTTTAGTGTGCTCCGATCGGAGCTTGAGGCTACTGTCGCCGGCTGCTCGGTAGTTCAGAACTGTGAGTTCAGAAGAGATGGTGGCAAATGCGGTCTGCATTTGCCGACCTTCGAAACTAATTCGCAGTCTAATTTCGGTAGTAATTCGGTGGCACGCCGACTGGCACACCAACTAACTGCTCGAGAAATCTAGCTAGGGTCTGGATAAACACTACCAGCAACAATAAATAGCCAGTGCCAGTAGCCGGAACTCTAATTATGGTTTTCATTTTCCTGCAAATTGCCCTGGGCTTACCCGCAGCGATTTTCGGAAATGAGAATCGTAACATATAGACTAGGGCCCCGAATAGTTTACTTTTGGTCTCTATCCTGGTGCACGTTATGTCCTGGCACTAAAGACCAGCGAAAGCCAGCGAAAGCCAGCGAAAGCCAGCGAGAGCCAGTAAAGTCAGTGAACAAGATGCTAACTTGCTAACTAGCGGATCCAGATACTCGAAATACTCATTTAGGGTCCAAATTGACGCCAAAGTTATAGCAGATGCAAGCCACCGTGAGCGAAACACGCCAGAGCCCGGCTAGTGATCGAGACGAAACCGAAATGCGGAAAAGAGCCGATGCCAGACAGCACACGCCAATTCATTGGAAGTGGCGCAACCTATAGAAGATGGCCAACGATAACGCAAACCGATCAGAACGCGATCACAAGACAGGATCACGAAAGCAAACATAGCCAAAGAATAAGACCGCGTTCGTGCAGTGGCCGTGCCAGCACATTAAGCGCGGGCGGATCAATCAGCGGCCCGCTACAAGGTGGGCTCCGGGGCTTCAGCTAGGCGACAGTCTGTGCGTAGAGGCGTTCTGCGTTCTGCCGGCCAGCCACAGGGCGTCCTGTGTGGCTTGAGATGCGTGTGCATTGGTGCGCCAGGTTAAAGTTACGGCAAATAGGGGCTGAACTAGTATCAAAAGAGGCTACCTCAACGTAAGACTCTAAGACTAGACGGAGCGGAAACTGAGACAGCGTGCAGAACTTGGGTTTCACAGACTAAGAAACCGCCATTGTGGGACCTAGCGGTTCCTCCCACGCCCATCTTTTTGTAGGCGATCTGCGATTTCGAAACAACAGACAAACGCAGCCGCAAGACGAAAGTCAGCAAATCCCTCGCTTAATGCAATTGTCAGTCTGAGCAGATCACTGATCAGGAAGCCAGAGACCTGGGCTTGGGACGCGGATGATATCAGAGAACTCAAGTGAAGCTTAGCCATTCTGGCGCTGGACTGTGAGCTGGGTAGACGCTATCACACCTTGCCATTGAATCGCTTCAAAAGACCGCCTGAAAATCCGACGATTCCTTCCTGACTCGTCCGGACCGCCCTCAGCTGCAGCAACAGCGGCAGTCCGCGAACAGGACACACACGCGTTCGCGTAATCCCCAGCACGTACCTTGACACAACCCAAATCTTCAAACCTAAACGGCTTTAAATGTGACACCCTTCCTTCCTTTGCGACCTCACGCAGCTCCATAAATAGCCATAAGCAGCTCACAAATAGCATGAACAGACATTAGCAAAGTCGCGGTTTCGGTTCCGTCTAGCGTCTACCAAGGTGGAACCGTTCACAACGAAGTCAGGGAAAAAAAACACGGTGCCAATGTGCTGGATATGCTATACGGTGCTAGCGTAAACTTTGCGGCATCGAACGATAAATGCAGTGTTTGAACGACAAAGCCTAGCCACTATTGTGCTAGCAGCGGGAGCGCACCGCCCACTACTCATCGCTCTCCGTAGGGTTTCATGCAGACAGATCCAGCCAGTCGGTCAGCATCAGGAAACTCTCTCACGATCATTGGCCCGATTATTGAGTAGGGTTAGGTTTTCCAGTATGGTACCTCAATTATCACGCTAAACGCTAATAAAGCACGCTTGTGCATGGTGCTAAATTCATGCTTTCTTCGTGCGCCAAACGCGAGAAGGCTGGAGAACGAGAAAAAGCAGGGCCGCACCCGTATTACTGTAGGCTGCGTACAGGATGGTGAATGATTCAGTATGGGCCAAACAATAACGGACTAATACGCTCATCCTTTTTTATTGCACATAATTTATTGTAGAAACTTTACCAATTTCAATCCAAAGTATTCTGCCTGCTACACCATCACGGGTTATCACCAGCGTTTCCTTTCCCTCAGAATCTCTTTCTTCTAAAACGCTTTCAATTTGGATTTCTCCTATTTCATTCATTTTTGTATAATTTCGAGTTTTTTGGAATTGTCTTTTGGTCCTTTCGTGTGATCCTTCTTTTTTGCTTGTGGTCCAGCCGCTCATGTGCTAGGCCTTTTCTATTGACTGCTTACTTGCGCCATGGCCTCTGGTAATGCTGTTTCAGCGTCGTTCGTGCCCGAGCTCGAACTCGACTCGTCGCTGTCTTCCGACCATGCTACGAACTCAATGACCGAGTCGCTATCGTCGTCGCTGTCTGCCCGTGTGAGCTTCCTGAGTAAGACGACCTTGCCCGGCGTCTCGGTTGGCCTGTTCAACACGCCGGACTCTGAAATTAAGTCTCCCGGCCCGTACGAGGAGATTGGGAGAGACGACCCCTTGGCCACACAGATATGGAGACTGTACTCCAAAGCCAAGAGCGCGCTGCCGAATCAAGAGCGCATGGAGAACTTAACCTGGCGAATAATGGCCATGTCCCTACGACGAAAGGAACTTGGTTTGAAACCTTTGTAAGTCCGGCTGATTGGCTGCTTTTGAAGGGAGAGGCCCTTCGTCGAAATAGATGGAATGCTAACGAAGTAGAAACGACGATATCAGTATGAGCTTTTCCGGCTCTGGCCACATCACTCCAACAACGTTAAAGTCGCCCTTGAGTATGTCCAATGGCGACAGTCCGAACTTGTTTGACGCAGGAAGCTCGTTTGTCGATGAGATTACATACACGCCATCTTCTATTGTCGGGTCGCCATCGGGTCTAACTGTGTCGCCGTCATCCGATCCTCCCTTCAACTTTGGTCACTCCACATCTTCTGCCATCCCGATTCGATCAAGGACTGGCTCATCAAACATATCCTCCAATCCCGGTGCTGGTTCGTTTGCTTCTGGCCGTTACGATTCTCCTGGTCCTACTAGTGACTTGGAGTTTAGATTCTCTCGCAAAAGTAGTATTGACGACGATCGCTTGGTATGTTTTTTGCCAATATTTCTTGAAAACTTTTTCTTGAGACTCCTCATGCTAACAAATTACAGGCCAAAAAACGTCCAGCAAACTTCTCACCAATGGTGCATCCTGTCGGTGGAATATCCACTGACCCTAACCATCCACTACCTGATTACGCACTTGACCACACGAACGACAACTCGGATATTATTGGTATCGGTCATGGCAGCGGTTTCCAGTATGTAAACTCGCTGGGAAATGACAACAATGATGGACTGAGTCTGTCCTCAAGTGCCCGACAAAGCAACTTCTTCTCGCCAGTCGGTTCGCTGGTCAACAACGCATATGGCGGAAATTTCCCTGTTTTTGGAACCTCCTTGGCGTCCTCAGTTACGTCTGACTTCTACTCTCCTCCAGCCTCGACTCCACATTCGGCTGTTTCGACTCCTCACATTGTAAATGAAGGACGAGACTCGCTTTTCTTCGATTCTATGAGTCGGTTAGAAAGTCGACCTAGTCAACAGAACAGGCACAGCGTGACGTTCTCGCGACCAAGCCATCGACCGGGAAGTGTCTCTCATTCTCATTCTTTCAGTTTCAGCAGTTTGCAGGACAGTTTCCCTCCCGCTTCTCCCCAACCTAGCGGCACTTTGACTCCTGGAGTGTCCACTTCGTCAGCGCTTGGAAACAATGGCTTCAACTTCCAACATATTGATCCTTCGCAAGTACTCCACAACGAATACAGCTTTGGAAAGAACTTACATGATAGTAGAGGTGGTATGTTCCATTTCATGGATGCCGATCCAGATGATGATGACTCTACTGGTGCCTTTGCAAACTCTGTACACAATGAGTCTTACATGACGGATATTATTAACGAGGTCCCGATTGGCGGCAATGACTGGCTGTCTCAACAAAGAGGTGGCTCTAATGGAAGTGATATCGCGTCGCCGTATCAAATGTCTTCTTCTTTCCCTAATAGTATGGTTGCAAAGCCTAATGTGATCAATGAGATCCAATCGTCAGAACCGTGGTCTAACTTGACTTCTTCGGTACATGATATGCACAACAGGACCAATCAGGATGGATTCGGCAGAAAACAAAAAATTGCCCGAACAGCGTCCTCTCCTAACACAGCTTCGCTTTTGCAGCAAAACTTGGCTCGCCGGATACAATCAAATCCTAGCACACCTCCTGATTCTGATGCGCGGACCCCTGGGAGTGCGACATCACCCTTAAGCATTCCTGACAAGTCCAGTTTCGCGTCCCTGCAGTCTGTCAACTCGCAAGCATCTTCATCCTCTGCAGCATCTGCACCCGGGTCTGTTAACAACATCAACTTGAATGCTGCAAATCCGACGACATGTACGAACTGCCATACACAAACTACTCCACTGTGGCGACGAAATCCAGAAGGCCAACCTCTGTGTAATGCATGTGGTTTGTTCTTAAAGTTGCATGGAGTTGTTAGACCATTGTCTTTGAAGACGGATGTTATTAAGAAGCGCAACAGAGGTGGAGGAAACGGTGGAGCGATCTCATCTTCGGCCTCGTCTACAGCTGTAAGTCCCGTGGCTACTACGCCTCAGGCTGAAGGAAATGTGGCGTCATTATCTAGTAATCCTCCCTCTCGATCCGGATCTCGGAAAGGCATCTCTAGCCGTAAGAATTCGATTGTTGGTGCATCGCCAATCAATCCAGGAACAGGTGGTTTGATATTGACATCTATACAGCAACCAAATGTTGCAGGAGATTCTTCTGCGCAACGTGCTAAAGATTCCTCAGTATCTTCTACAGTCCTGGCTCCTGCTATGAATTCGTCAGGAAAGGACTCTTCCTTGGAGAATCCTTCTAGATCTCTGAGCAGTGTTCAGCAGAGCGTCGCCCCCCGTCAACAGAATATTAAGCCTGCGCAATTGCAGTCACATCAGAGTACTCAGAGGTCGTCGGCGAGACCGCAGAAAAAGAATGACGGCGTTACTACTTCTCTTGTTTCTGCTGGTGGCGCTGCCAGCAGTGGAAATCAATGGGAGTGGCTTTCAATGTCTTTGTGATTTGTCGTTTGTTTTGTCCGGCTTGTCCGAGTATACGTTTTCGGGTTTTTTTGACATTTTATGGATAGAGATGAACACTATTCTTTGGAATGCGCGGTTGATTTTTTGGATTTCCAAATATATTTGATTATATGTATTTTAACTTCTGGAGTACTATATGATTTTATGCTTATGCAGTATGATTTCAATGCTGATGGTGTATACGGTAAACATAGATTGTGCAGAGTCTTCTCTTATATTTTAATCTTCTTTTTGTGTTTGTTTTCATACTTCTTTTTGGTTTCTCTGCTTTGCAGTTCTCCTTGTTAGGTTGTTATGATTGGTTTACTTGTGCTTTTCAATGTATGCAACGGATGTTAGACGGACTTCTTTTGATATATACGTATCTAGTTGGTAGATACTTTCTCTGTGCAACAAAGCTTTTGCCCGATTTTTTTGTTTGTTTGCTCTGATACTATATATATCGAAGGATTTAACTTATGATCACTAATATAAACACAATAAACACGAATGGTTTAATTATATCGTTGTTCGGTTTCTGCAGCAGTGATTGTGCGCGTAATTTTCGTAGTACTTGTGTAAGAATGGTGCTAAAAAGCACAGGCCAAAACTTCACGATCAAGGTTTTCTATAATTTCTCGGATTCTAGAGCATGACTGTGAAATGATAGAAAGCCATCCCGAGGCGGCATTCCACCAATGAACTGCCAGGAGTCGAAAACGAGAAACGTTACAAGTAACTCATGTCTACGAGATATCAGATTGGAAGGTCATTTGAAATGCCATCGTTCCTGAATTTCAGATATGAAGTTATACGTATTATCGCAACGATGTTAAACAAGTTTCAATATTAAATATCGAGTATATTATACGCTGTCCGCTGGTATGTATCATTTCCAGGACATCACGTGTTCGGACTCGATTTTAATTTGAAACCCTACTTGCAAATGGCACTACAAACCCTACGAAGCAGCATATTTCTTTCCTCGACAATTTTTTGATTACTTTTTATTCCTACAATCAAATAATTATTTTAAACATGGTTTTTGATTTAGTTTCGTGTTCCTAGATATCACTAACGAACCAACTGTTGTTTCCATGAATGTTGAATGCAGTAATCATAAGGTAAGCTTTCACTTTCTTTCATATGTTAATGTCTGGCCTGTTCTGGAATGGATGCTTTGCGAACAAAAATCGCGAGTGCGGTGATTATGAATGCGTACACCTATTTTAGATATCCTGAACACAAAGTTGTTGATATAGTACTATTAATTATAAGTTTCAGCCTTGTATGAGCACTCTTTGAATGAACTGGCCTGTTTGACGTTAATTTACGTTCGTTGGGGGTTTATTTTATTAACTTGTCTTGATAGGTTAGTACAAGTTACAATAAGATACTGGCTGCAGAAATTGAAGATGAGGAGACTTACTCGACTGGCGGACATAGTCTCGATAGTGATGACACGTCGTAATGTGTACAAAATATTAAATTTTCTGATTCTTCTTCTGCGCTTTAAAAATACCGAATGCTAGTTTTTTGCCAAATACGGAGAGATATTAACTTATCGTTATTAGATACCTGAATAAGCTTACGACGTAGTGTAGTATAGCACGATATTCTCCTAAGGTACGAGACGTTCTCTCAGATTCTTGGGCGTTTCTGTCAAGGTATGTTGAAAACTTGCATCAATTTACGAACGTGGAAAATTCTCAATGACGAACATATATATTCACACTGTGTGAGGATAACTTCTGTGATCTTACAAATATAATACTGATTTAATGACTCTGAGAGATTGTTCGCATTTGAACTCATTATTCTTGATAGCGTGATGGTCTGAACATGTGCTAATTTCAAATAGGTATGTTTCCAAACTGTACCAATTTAAATTGGGTTGGTAAAATGAATATTACGAGATGAATACGCTTTAATGACCGTAAATTATATTTCTTGTGTTGATGATTATCATTACTATTACATGAGCTCTATTATTTCTCATTAGTTTACGCTGAAGAACATGAAAGCTGCAAAACATACACCTGCATCTCAAAATCAAAATCCTCCAATACTATTAAATATTAAAAATTACATCGATATACCACATCTTGCAGGTTCAAACAAAAAAACAAAAAAGAATATTAATCACTTTCGTGAAATAATATATTTATAATCATCAAAGCGTAGAAAGAAGTTGTTCGATCTACGCAGTTGAGACAGCACCACCGGCTGCATCAATTTCAGCCGCCTTCTTATCGACGGGCTCTCCGGCGGTGGTGGCCTGTTCTTCGATAGCGGCCTCCTGAGGGCCGACAGAAGCCTCCTGAGCAGCAGGGGCAGGAGTCTCCTCAGCGACAGCGGTCTCAGCAGCAGGGCCCTCTTCAACTTTCTTCTCCTTCTTGTGCGAGCTGAGTAACTTTTTCAGCTTTGCACCAAGGCCAGATGGAATGAAGCTCCTTCGCTTGGAAGCCATGTTTCCCGAACCACCACGCTGTTACACTGTTAGTCGTTTGTAAACTCAATACTATAAAAAACATACGTACTCCAGTAGAGACAGGAGTCTTGGGTTCTTCATTAACAGGGGTTTCTTGAGCAACAACATCTTGAGCATCTGAAGGTAACTCCGGGTGAGCTGGAGAACGGATATTGCCAGCGCCGCCTCTCTATATCGTGTTAGTGAACGGTGGAACTTTCATAAACCAGAAACTATTTCTGAGCGAACTATACATACCCCCGTAGAGAATTTAGCAGGCCCTGTATCCGAATCACCAACTCGCACGATGTTATCAGGGTCAGCATACGAAACAGTTTCAGGGCCGATGTTACCAGCGCCTTTACAACAATCTCAGCTATTCCAAAAAATAGCAAAAGTAGCAAAATCATAACATACCACCACGACCAGTAGAAACAACTTCAGTAGACATCTTGTATAACGATCAGATAATAAATTCGGACTTATGAAAAAGAAGAGAGGAATGTGTAGACAGAAGTTAAAAGAGAAATTTTTATTCGAGATGGAATGGAAATAAAATATTAGAACAAAAAAAAAGAAAGAGAGAAAACAAATTCAGGGCGATAACTGGACATTATAAATCACGCGGCCAGAATGAAAATTGCCATGCTGCCAAATATTTGTTCTAGCAAGTCCGCTCGTTGCAAACGAATGTGACAGGGCCCTTTTTGTTTCAAATCTGGCTGACGCGTGCCCAAACGCAGAATTATCATTTTACTAATATTCACTAGTATTTACAATATTTTATTGGCCTTTAGGCCTTAGCGGAGCTTTATGACCTCCAAGGGGCCTCTATACTGTGCGCATCTGCGTCGTGGCAATTACATCGTTTCACATTCTCCTCAGAGCCTTGCAGTGATGGATTAAGATAGTGTAATAATCTCGAAACTGCATTGAAATTCATCAAAATGCCATCATATCTGCCAGTCCGAAACCCTGAAACACCCTTAAAATACTCTCAAAGTATTCTGAGAGCATATGACCCTTCTTTTCGCACCCAAAGCAACCTTTGCTTGAAAATCCTGGTGAATGCGCCCAAAGCGTCCTTACTGATCATTTCATGCTCATCATGCATTTGGTCATCGCCCTAGTCAAAAGAAGCCGCTAGTGAGTCAAGCCGAACAATCGCACAATAGCCTTGTGGCGCATGCAAGCTAGTGTATGCACGATATATGTGGCGATTGTCACGCGACAAGCTGTGACGTAGTCAGATGCGAACAGCTTGTGCATCTCTGATTGGCCAAAATTCGCAAAATGCCGTAGCAACCAAAGCCACATTGTTGCAATATTTATGCCTTTACTTCCACGCATTTATCGGCACAACAACTGCGCCGCGCTTATTGCGCAGCCAAAATTCCGTCAGTGTGGTTGCGACGTTATCTGAACGATCCTCATGCACGAAATGGCCTGCCTCAGCCACAACTACGAGCTGGTATTTACCCTGCATTTGGCCTATAGTTAACTGTTTGTCGAGGCGATCAGTGCCTGCAAGGACAAGCAGCTTTGCTGCTCTTGTGCCGAGGAATTTAGTCGAGAGGTTCGTGAACCAGCCTGCCCAGAAAGGCTCGGTGGCTGCCAGATCAGTGATCCACTCCTGGTGTCCGGAGCTGACGTTCCCGGCCAGTAGCCCGGGAACAGAAACTGCTGCGGATTCTGCATTCCTGACGGATCTTGTTCTGATGCTAGAAAAATTAGAAAGGATCAAGTTAGTAATTATTGCGCTGAGGCCTCCTTTAGATATCCGCTAAAAATGATATGAAAACAGCATTTAATAACAGATCAGATTAGACAAAAAAAATTGATTCATAAGTGAAACAATCAAAAGGAATTTGAAATAAACATAGATTTTGCGCGTAACAAGAGTAGTTGCGAACAACTTACTGCCATTCAATAGCCTCGGAAACGCTGCGGAATGTGCGAGGTCGGTTTGTAATGTAGCTACGCATGCTACTCAAGGCCTCCATTGCGGAGCCCTCGACGACGTCCAAGACGACGAGACCAGACACGCCGCCGGGGAGCTTCGCGACAGCGTCGGTGACCACCGCGCCGCCGAGCGAGTGGCCGACTAGTACAATTTCTTTCTCTCGCGCGCCGTCGTCGCATTTGGCCTGTATGGCCTCAATCAGGCCAACAAGATCGTCGCTCAGTGTGTTCAGCTCTAAATTGTTGTCGTTGTTACCGTCTTCAAGGCCGACGGTCTGACCGTGGCCCCTGCAGTCGTAGCTAGTGATTATAACATCACCATTGAGTAGCCGCCGCAGCTTGTAAGCGCAAAGTGCCCACGACAGACCACAGGAGCCTGCTCCGTGGTGAAAAATAAACCAGGGCACGGTCTTCCCCACCCCTTGCGCTTCCTCGGATTTGGCATCGGCTGGAGAATGGTACACGTTGAAACTCATCTCCCTACTCGGACTTGATACCGTAATATTTTCCATAAAATAATCGCTCCAACTCCTAGGCTCAAATTGCCTGCGTCTACGACTGGTTAGCAATAGACTCTCGAGTACGCAATTGAATTAAAGAAGCGCGAACTGTAGTTTTGCAGGCTGGACTTGACCGCTTTGCTCAATCTGTTCAGATCCTTGGTCGCTATCCTCTAAATTTGTTACGATTGCGTCATTTGATTCTTCTGCAATAGAATTCTGATCAAAAAGAGGCACTTTGGCGCGAAGGAGTTTTTTCTGAAGTTGCGACATCGTTCGTCACGTCAATCAAGTTGTCCTCAGAAATCTATGAGACTGTCCTTTAATATAATCTAGGAAATACTTTGTGACTAATTCTGACCGCCAGATTGTGCGTTGAATTGGAGACAGCGAGAATTGGTGAATGTCTAGATCGTTGGATGTCGATATTGCGTCAGCTTTCATGATCTTTTAATTCACACATTACGGATCGCACGTATCTGATAATCATCCGGTTCGATGTCAGTACGCCTGTCATTCGCCACGCTAATGCCTAAAAATACTGGAAAGTGCTGAAGCCAACTTACACATAAACCAACCTATTTCTCGAATAGATTAAATTAATAATGATATCAGGGCATGAATGAATATTTTACAATTCTCTTTTATTATTTTATAAATACTTTTTTGTTTCATCCGGCGCATATTTACATTTTCAGTGAACTCAAATAAGTACCACAATATTTCTTAGTATCCACTAAATATCTATAGCATACTTATACATAGCTTCTACCTTCGGCAGAAAGAACCTATAGCCGGGAGCTGTTCCTCCCTTTCTTTTCATTCGTGCGTTTATTAATCTCCATGTCGTTCCATTTCTCTTTCCTGCCCCATACCTAGAATGATATAACTCATTCCTATTCACGATTATAAATGAATTGATTAAATTACTGGTCCTTCTTCTCTTCGCCCTTCTTTGCCAATGCATTGTCTTCCTTGAAAGCATACACAACGTAGCTAATCAGAACCACATTGGCAACGATAGCAGCGACTAATCCGGCCCATTGTCTCTCGCCCTCTAAAGCAATGTCAGCAATCACGTTCTTTTGCTAAAATTTCCGTCGCTCCAACAGACAACCATCTTCAATAGCAATTATGAGCCAAAACCGCAGCATACTTACGAAAGAACAGATATACGCTGGCATAAAACGACAACAGGGGAGCAGTCACCATCAATGCTGTAAAGATGACCAACGTCTTGACGGTTTGACTATAAACGGTTCGACGTCAGCTCAATTTCATCGCAAGTCTCTTCAGATCCGTACAACGTTGCGTTCTATTTCAAGCAATATCGCAGCGAATCCCAAGGGATAGTAGCAATCAAATACTCACGGAGAAACCTGCGTCGACAGCTTGCCAGACGCGGAAGAGCTGCTAGAACTTGAAGACATGATGTCTTAATATTTGATAAAGGTCTTCTGTTAATCGTGAATTTGATACTTGATTTGTGGTCGTGGCTATAGTCTATTATGTGGATAACGCTGTTATATACAATAATAACCTCATAGGGCAGGGTAGAACTAGCGTTTAACGCAAAACTGGACACCTAACAAAAAATCTTATCTATCCCAAAATCTCATGACCTAAACCCTATCGCTTCAATAAATCTAAAGCGTCTGGCAATTCATACTCGCTGACCTGACTGATCTGGCTAACTTGGCTAGCGATCATATCTACATTCTCGTCGTTCTTGAAATCAGTTTGATTTATAAAATATTTGCTGTGTTCCACCTGGTCTTGTGGATTTGCCTGAGCTCTCCATGTCTGTCGGCCGTTAAAGTAGCTTTTAACAGTTCCTGGAACTTTTTGATAATCATCTTCTGTTTTCGTAAAGCTCTCGTCGGCATTTGTTGACGATGATGGTGATAAATATGAGGAGGAAGACAGATATAAATCTTTGGTATTCACTTTATTCCATATTCCTAGAAGGCCTCTCATCTGGCTCTCTGATACTGGCTCTCTGAATCCCTTAATAGCTGTGGTCAGGCGTCTGGTAGCAGTAGAATGCCCGATCTTTGCATCCGTGTTTTTACCTTTATTACGCAAAACGCATTGAACTGGATCGTATTCTTTGTGGCCAACCATGATTTTCTGCTGTTTTTGCTGTTTTTGCTGTTCCTGATCTTCCGGGCTTCCTTTCTCTTCTGTCTCGTAGTCTGTGTACATCTGTTGGTAATTTTTCCGCAAAGTCTTTTCTTCTTTTGGTGTAAGTAAACCGTATTTCGCCGGCATTTCATCCTTATTGGGTGAAATTGACTCTTCTATAACCAAAGATTTGCGCTTTTTAGAGTAAGGCCCCACCAGGTCTCCGACACTCTTAAACGAAGTCTCAACATCGTCAGGCATGAAGAACTTCTTGCTCGGCGCTTTCTGTGGCTTTCCTGCCTTATCTCGCCATTTGGCCGCATTAGTGACTTCCTCTGGGGGGGCTAAATTCTCCTCCGGAATTTTGATTTCCTTCATGTCTAGCACAGGTGTAATATGATCTGGTAATATACGATAGCACTTATTGAAATTGAAGGAGGTATTGCCAGCAATTTCAGCTTGAATTTCCTCGTACTTATCCAGCGCCTTATCCCATTTTGTTTTCTCATACTTTGTTAGCAGTGCAACAATCTTTCCTTTGCGGAATCTTCCTGTTCGACCCATTCGCTGTAGAATCCGTACTGGACTCGCCGACGCGTCGTAACAGATAATAAGATCTACTTGTCCAATGTCAAGTCCTTCCTCTCCAATGCTAGTTGCCACCAAAGTATTGTAGTTTCCTTTTCGAAAGTCATCCACCACCTTAATCATAAGTATATTGCTTTCACTTATTTAAAAAAATGAGTATATATCATTGAAATAATCTCACCCTTTGCTGCTCCTTTTGTGCCATACCGGCCTCAGTTTCGAACTCTCCCTCCCTACTCGACTGACCCATGAAAATGTGAGCCTTCACATGTTCTATTCTGGAAAGAACAGACACTATCTCTTTGGCAGTACTTCGAAACTCCGTAAATACAATTACTTTAGAATTAGCTGCTATAGCATCAGGGTTGCTGAAGAACTCTGTCAGAGAAGCCACAAGGAGATCCACCTTTTGATGTGACACGAATCCCTCTGACTCGACCATCATTTTCGCTCGATCCAATAACAAATTGAACGCTTGACCTGCAAAAAGCTGAGTGCTCTTCTTGCCAGCAGCCTTTTTACTTGAGTAAAACTCTTCCTTTGTGAGCCGGATGTAGTGGTAGAATTGCCTAATGCCATGATTTTTCAGCAGCGCTAAAGAATGTGCCATCCGAATCAACAATTTGAATATATTATCAACCATCCAACTCAGACCTCCACTGGATCCGCTGCCAAAGCCAGGTGTCAACCGGTAATCTCTTCGAGCCACTACCATTCCGTAAAGAGTCATATTTATAGGATCAGTAACTTGGTATGCTCCTGTTCTATTTAGCTGTTGTAACAATGGTAGGACAGCAGCAGAAAATAGCTCCATCAGTTCCTCTGTCTCGGGTGTATATTCAGCCGTAATGTGCTGAATATCCGCTCCGATCACGTAAGGTGCCACATCAGAGCTTCGCTCTGTTCGAATCTCCGCATGGGATATGTATAAATTTTCAATGACCTGTTGCACGCTTTCAAAAGAAGATCCCGGCGTCGCACTCAGAGCTAGGACCCTTATCTCTTTGTTGAATCTCCGTATGAACTTGACAACTTGACTGTATGCATACTCACCAGTTGCACGATGAGCCTCATCGACCACTAAGCAGACTATGGACTTTGGGTCAACAACTCCCTTTTTCAGATCGTTGTCTAATGTCTGCGGAGTAACGAAAAAGACTCGCTTGGTGTCCCATTGGAATTTTCGAGTGGCTGGCGCTGCAGACGATCCTACTAACATAGCTGTGTCATTTCTCGGAATTCCGGTAGTTTTCAGACAGGCCTCTACCTGCTGCGCAACTAATGGCCGAGTAGGCGCCATGAACACGATTTTCGACTTATGCGTCCAGCGATACCAATTCATCATGACTACACTAGCGATCATTGTCTTTCCCAGTCCGGTAGGCAGAGCACACAGAACATTATTAAACAAGGCACGCTCGGATATTCGTAGCTGGTACTCTCGAACAGGCAGATTTGACGGATAAACGTAGGTCGACAGATTGGCTTCATTAAAAGTATGTAGAGAACGATTGCCAGGTAGCTCCCAAGTGGGTTTGTACAAAGGACGCGCTATTGATCCACGAGCTGACATGCTATTCAATGCAGTACCAAGCAGTGTCACCTGTCTGAGAGGAGGTGTGCATCGAATCATAATATCGCGTTGTTGAGCTCTCGCTGCTGGGTTGTTCTCGGACCGCTTTGGTGGATCGTTTTCCTTGAGATTCACGAATCTCTCTTCAGCAGTCTTTGCAAGTTCTTGCAACAGATTTTCGTCGGATGAACTGTATCCGAAGTTGAGTTCTTCATCCATCAACGATTAAGCGTTGAACAGTTATAGGAAGCTTCAGCTGCAATAATCAAGGGAAGACTCTATGGCCGAAAGTTTGTCGTGTCTGTTGTTTACACGCGTCAAAGCGGAAGTTATTTAACTGTTTCGAACAGCTGGGAGGTTTGCGACGTCGCAAAACTCCTAGGCACGAAAAGCAAAAGTTTGGTCGTGAGCCAACCAACGATTTGTAAAAAACTTTCCCAGATTTCTTGGGGGTGTCAAGATAGAAAGCTCTCTCGGAGTGAGTAGAATAGCAGCTGTGTGATTTTGCTGTATCTATCATTATCTTTATACAATTATTATAACAACTCTGCAGTTCGAATTAGCTACGGAGATACAACTTGATTTTAACCAACAAGCGATCCTAGTAGCCACGAATCAGACGTATCAACGATAAGATCAGATAGACATAGAAGAAGTTACCATCACGCACAAAGTCTTCTTAGGACCCAGCAACATATGAGAACATAGCAGACATGATTGCTCCAATCCGGCTTAGAGTCCCAGTTTCAGTATATTGAATGATTACGCGATCAAGAACAAACGCCGATACTATTGTTAATTAGCACGTAACGAAAGTGATTGGTCGTTTTAAGGCTGTCAACCTTGATTATTGTCAGAATCGGGGACATACGTAGACAAACGCACTTGATTGACTGGACTGGCTCTCAGCGAATTTTAATTATTCCCTATCAATATATATCATACGAAACGCTAATGCGTAATTCACCTAACAAGGTCTTTCCTTGTATTAATGCACACAATTTTTGAGAGAGCGAACGTGAACGATGTAGTATCTACCTTCTTTAGTCTTCTTTTCTTTATCGACCGGACTTGTTGGCATCAGATTGAAACAAAGTACAAACTTGGCGGAGCTTATTTTAAATTTTACGAGAAGATATTCTTCTTTTGTAGATTTAACCTGACCATGAGTGATGCTTCTTGTAGCAAATCCCTCGCCAGGTCTGTCTTACAGACCTTTTGCAATCACCGAACAAAACGAGTGTGACACAAGGGACTTTTGTGCAAAAAAAATCTCCTTGAACGAGCTCATAAGCTTAAATGAACTCATTTCTTATTCCTAGCTATGCTCTGTATTTATAAAGTAAAGGTCAGCGAGAACCAACTATGCAGATAGCAGCACGATCATAGGCACTAAAAGAAGATTTCTGCAAAGTTTCATTCATAACAGGAGAAATCAAGCACAGGTCGTACAGATATCTACTTTTAGGTACCTGGTGTCAAGATATGTACTATTAAAGTAGGTACTGATAAGAGACAATTATAAGACGGAATCGCGCTAACTGGCACTCAAGAGCAGATAATTCTGGTAATTGCCAGCGCTGCTGCCAGTGAATCTGTGCAGCCAGCAGGGGTACCAGAAATTGTGAGGTTAGTTCCCATTTCCGAGCCTGTATAATGTCTTGTAAACCCGACAAGTAACCAGCTGATACAAAGCTTAACATTTATATGATGACAAAGGAGTTTTAGTACGGATGGTGATGCATAATTATACTTCGACAAAGATCCGACCAGATAGAAGCTCTTAAATAAAACG
This sequence comes from Babjevia anomala, assembly GCA_030580435.1. Lineage (NCBI taxonomy): Eukaryota > Fungi > Ascomycota > Lipomycetes > Lipomycetales > Lipomycetaceae > Babjevia > Babjevia anomala. Next base: position 43,488 of record JAKTSW010000078.1, read on the forward strand.
TGCAGACTTTGCTAGCTACTTGGGTACTCATTTCAACGAGAGGCCTTTGCTTGAAACTTTGTCGTAAATAGAGATCGTCGAGATTCAATTTAAGATAAGTAGTGGTGACGCTAGCGATGATATCCATCGGTCGTGTGAGAAAAGAAACAGAAGAGGATTTACACCAGATGCTTATCCTTATCAGCACGTTACTAGTCCAATTATCGTTGCACGCGCACTGGTAACTACTTAAAACCTTAAATCTCCTTTCGGCTCGTGACGTTCACGATGTTGTGAATCGCAACAGCATTTGCTAAATAGAGGAGTTATTGCGATCAAAAGAAAAAAGACTTAAAATTGCAACATATTGAACAGTTGTATTCGAAAAAACGTCTCGTATGAGGTCGTCAATTGTGAATGGCGAGAGTCGTTGTTTTACGGGATTTTGGTCTTTGGCTTAGTTGCTGGAAAGTTTCTGGTTCGAAGATTTTCGGTTCACATAATACCACAGCTTTCGACCTGCTTTTCTGTAGACCGCACAATGTGGGAAATTTTGTGCTATTGAAGCCGGGCATTGTTTGATTTCTTCACTCGGCCGCATTCGTGATTCGTGAAAATGAGTTCCTCTGCGGACCGCATATCTGGCATGAGAGTGATCTTTGATATGGCAGAGATAATTTGACGATCAACGGAAAGCGTTCGGCATTTGAGTGGGTTATTTATTGAGTAAATAAGCTCCGACATTTCCGTTACTGCAACACCTCTTCTTTGTTGCTAATCTGTCGTGTCGATTTGTTTTCTCTAAAATTGGAAATCGAATTTGAATTAAGATCTCATTTCTTACTCGGATTGTAACTACATGCGAAGAGTAGAATTTTAGACCATTAATATGCTCAAATTGTGATATCGTTTCCACTTAAGTCCTCTAAATATCTTATGATTTCATAAAAATGTATTGCAGCAGATATAAACCAACTCATTCATTTATCGAGTTCTCAGTTTCTGCCCTTTTGATACCTAGTATAGCTCCAAAAAAATAGTAGTTCTTTACAAGGACGTCAAAACAGACTTTCTTAGAGGCCGTGATTGGCTTATAGGAGAATGTTAGCATTGCCACATTCAGCCTTAGGTGGCGTTAATGTATGTGAAAATTTTTTCTTATTTTGGAAAAAAAAAAGCCATATAAAAGCCAAGAAAGGCCTCACGAGGCTTGATTATCCCCGAGAAGTCGGCGAAGTGACTCAAATCATGTGGCTGCCGACGAGGCTGTCTCTTGTCTGGAGAAAAATAAATTCTTTTAAATGTGGCGCCTCTCCGCCTCTATCCGTGGCTCACTGTCTAAATTCATACTCCCAATAGCAGGAAATAAATAAAGTCCGCTACAAGGGAACAGACAAACGAGAAGCAGCTTCTGTTCTACGCTCAAATTTCTCTACAATTTTTGCTGGCGTACGATTTCGTGCTCTGGTTAATTGGGAGCAGGAATCTATAGCAATGAGCGATAAACCATCAACACATGAATCGGTTGAACTAGAAGAAAAAGGGTGGTTCAACCGCCATATCGTTTTCCGAATAAAGTACTTTTCAACCGCGTAAGTCAATGCCAAGAAGTGAGTTTGACTTTGTGCTAACGAGCTTGTTTAGATGGTTTGGAATGGTCATGGGATGTAGTATATCAGGCTCGATCCTGCTTGATTTTGCGTGGCCTAGTGTTTGGCTATATCGAATCGGCATAGCTTACTGGGGATTGGCTTCGTTCTTGTTCGCCCTTTACACCACCATGCTGATGCTTCGATTCATTTTGTATCGTGATAGTTTCAAGGCTATGCTTATACATCCTGAAGAGTCACTGTTTCTCGGCTGTCTTCCTATGGCTCTAGCTTCAATCATCAGTGATATGGTTGTACTGTTTGGAGACAAATCGATTTGGCCAATGTATGTTCTGTGGTTGATTGATGTTGTGCTTTCCTTGTTTTGCGCTTGGATTGTTTGCTTTATTATGTTTTTTAAGCATCAACGAAAGACTCCGATGGGACTGAATGCCGTCATATTATTGCCAGTGGTTACACTAGTTGTTTGCTCGACTACCGGTGCAACTATCGTCCCGTATCTGCCTAGAGGATGGCAGCCTCATGCCATTATCATCTCCTTACTCCTTTGGGGGAACGGCGAATTCGTGGCCTATGCATTTACGACAATTTATATGTGGAGGCTTCTGACTGGAAACTTACCTGCCCGGGCTTCTATCATAAGCTCATTTCTTCCAATTGGACCAATAGGTATGAACTAGTTTAAAAGATATGACGACAACAAACAGTTCTAACATCTTCACAATAGGCCAGGGTGGATATGGATTTTTGCTCAACTCTCAAAATATCGAGAATTATCTTGTAGTCGATTTTCCAATTCTGGACCAATTTCCAGTTTGCATATATATCGGAATGATGATAGACTTGGTAATGATTGGGTATGTTACATCATTATGTGGTCAATCAACCATTTAATAAACCTCTTTTGCACAGCTGGGCGACCTTTTGGGTTTTTTTTGCATTTTTGGGAGTAATCGCTACTCCTCCTAAGAAGTTTGCGATTGGCTGGTGGGGTCTTACTTTCCCAGTGGTATGCATTATTTGCATTATTTCTGGCATTATCATTTTAATCTTACTAATGATTTTGCAGGGCACCTATGCGCTGGCGACTCGAGAAGCTGGAAAGTTGTTGAACAGCTCAACTTTGAAAGCTATATCGGCTGTCTCCGGTACCTTCGTTGTTCTTGTTACTTTATCTCTATCTGTTGTGACATTCTACTATGCGGTGATGAAAAACGAGGTTTTTGTTGCCACTAAAGTTGGTCTTGTGCAGAAGATCGAAGAAAAGGCAGTCTCTGACAAGGTATAAGCAGAATTTTATCACAATTCGGCATGTTTCGTCATTTTGGCATCGTTTATAAAAGCCTTTAGCAAGTCTTATTATACATTATACTGGCTGATGGAGGAAGATAAATGCAGTGTAAGTGAGATATTGGCTTATTATTATCTACTCAAAATGTCCGCCGAATTTCTCGTGTATATTTGATAGGACGATGTCACGCAATTGATTTTTCATTTAGGATTGTAAGAGTATTAGAGTTATCATTGATGCTATTGAACATAGTAAAGGTGAGAATGTCACCTTACATTTTTTATATTTAGACATCTAGATATTATGACTGTTTAAATTAAATAGTTTAGATCAAGCTCCGTCATAAATTTCACTCGTATTCGGTAATTGCTTCATTTGAATGCAGGATAGTTATATTAAATAGCGACAGAAATACAGCAGCACCGCTGCTGACTTTTGAATAAGCCATAGAGACTAAAATCACTATTTGACTTAATGATCCTGATTGTAATGATAAGAAACGATCCTACGGTAAAAAATGACTAGCCTGACCAATTCATCAATTCAAAATGGATGAAAGAAACTGTCTGTATTTTATCTGCTCTTCGTTCTGGCATATCAAAAAAGCCTTCTCTTTGAAACTCAAATGAACCTTTGTGAATTCCCAGTAATTTAATTCCCAATTATCATTGCTTCAAGAAGATGCGGGATAAGTAAATGTGGTAAATAGTAGTATGAGAACCAATTAACTCCGATCCTGTCGCAAACATACAAAGAACAAACATTTACAAGACTAATCGATCTCTTTTTTCATATTTTTCTTTATTACGTAACTCCTACCTTCTTATCATGAGTATTATAGACCAAGCATTTACCAGCCAAATGACTCTGAGTAGAAGTCGACATTATGCAATTCCATAATAGTTCAGAGCGGGCATTTCTAGAGTCCCTCACTAGTTCAGCAGGACTACATACTGCAACTGCAATAGAAGTGTTGATGTCACCAGCATATTCGTCTACAGTTTTTCTGACACTCGTTGACGTAGGCGCTGATGTCTGGGAGTCCTTTTTCCTTTGTGACCCAGAGCTTGAAGTCGACATCGTACTTGTCGCTGTCAAGGTCTACCCAGGTGGAGTAGTTTTGATCAGGTACAACCCACAGAAATTCAATCACAGGAGCCTGCTCGCCAATTATGCTAAAAGATCGCGCGAGCTCGATCGCTTCAAGAAATGTCTATGAGACTCCTGCGCCTCCAACTAGTAAGATCACTTTTTTGCAACCGTCAAAGGAGGCAGCAGTACCATACGGGCCATGGAATACATCATGATCGCTCTTTTCGGAGTTAAACAACGACCGAGAAAAACCTTTCCGTGTACGAATGATCAGGTCTAGGGTCTCAGACATTGGAGGTAACGCAATCGTAAAAGGACGAGCCTGAAATCGAGCAAGATTGGCCGGTAGTCCAATGGATGTCACGGAAAGTAGACTTGACGTCAAAAGAAAGTTTAACCGTGTCACCGGAAAGTTTTACTGTGCGTCCAATAACGTGATATGCATTCTTGAATCTCACAACTCGATCCTAAATAAAGATTACCGCGCATGTTATAACATATGGTCTGGTTCATACCCAATGGAATTAGAGGAAAGGCAGAGGTAGAACCAAAAACCACACGTGCGTATAGAGGAAAATTTCATAAAGTTTGTTTCTGAGAGGCGCAAGAGATGTAACAAGACGATTCCGAAACATGTTGGTGGCGATTAAGCCTATAATAGCTTCATTGTTAATTTGTACTCGAGTCCATATGGGTGTAATGACGCAATACGCAAAAACATGCGCAATCGCAGTGATAAAGACAACACGCCCGACATATCGATGGAGAGTGATGTAATACTCGTGGGACCAACCGGTCCACTGCACCAGCAGGCCGGTCTTTGAGCCAAGAAGGAACAATATTGGCATATTGACAATTGACACGAGACCAGTTCGATTAGCAGAGATCTGCTCGCTGGAAGCACCCCCATGAACAAAGACGTAGACTAAGTTGATCCCCAAGTATAAACCAATAACGAGCATTGTACCATATGATTCGGCATATCGTCCCCAAGGTTGATACAGTAACACAGAATAAGTACGTCGGAATATCTTTGTAATATGGAAATATTTTGACAAACGTCGCCATTGCAAACTTGAGTCGGAATGAATAGAGTCTTCCGCTGGTTCGTCGAATCGTATTTTTTAATTTTACAATATAGAAATGTGACAAAACTGCCAGAACAAAAAAAGCTACAACAATTGTATTGTAAGACAGGTAAAACTGGCGAGACCATTCTCGTCCTCTCTCGTCGAATTCTTCTTGTCTCATAGCTGCAAGCTTTTCCGGAGTATGTAGATGCTCGTCGCTGATATATTGTCACTTCATAAATCTTAGGATTTGAAATATAAAAAAGAAGTCAAAAGCAACGAAAACGAATAAATACAAAGATAAATTGAATCGACGCAAATTGAGTAAACATCCCTGAGAAATACGCTGTTTAAAATTAAAAATGGCGAAAGCCGCATGACGAGCATTTGGAGTATACCAGCATAGTATGGTTTAATTAAAGTTTAGCACGGGTCAAACTTTGGAGCCGAAGAGAAAAGTCAGACCACGCGAGCTGCATCCTTACCCAGTCAAGATTAATACGCTATCTGGTAATCCGCCGAAAGTGGTCTTATTTTGGCATATTTGTTCGAAAATCAACGCCGATACGCTTTATCGTGCTCTCGAAGAGGCACAGTCATGACATCTTTATCTACAAGAGTAAACAATTACGGGCTCTATCAGACAGCTGTCCAATTGTCTTGTCTTTCTGTACACATATAATCTCACTTGGTTATATTTTGCCTAACTTACAAGGCACTGCATTTCTGAGCATTAAATGGATAATGACGCGCCGTGGATTTGCCATCGCACTCACTATGTCTTGCGGACATCAATTTCGTAGCACTTGAATTGTAAATATTTAGCTGGATACCCGATCTCTTGCAATCGTCGTGAGATAAGAATCTTGCAGCATTGTTATCAAAGTTAGTCTGATATTTCCTAAATCAAATCTCGTGAATTCACATTGTGATCTGACGGCATCACCTAGGAGGTATTTTCAGAGATGTAGATTAAGATATTTAGAGTAGTTTTGTCTGGTAATGTTGAATTTCGGCGTTCGCCTAGGTACGGAGACGTGCATGGTGCCATGCAGGTTAAACTCATTTAACAACGCTATTTCGTACCTTACTCTAAGCGGAGCCACGATGGCGTGAGTTGAGGCGATTTTCACTTGTTTTTCAATCTCTACAAGGTTTTTCACCTGTCTATCGGGCTACCATTCGAGCGCACGGCGAGAGTTGACAGCACCAAAACATCAAAAGTGCCAAACTTATCAGTAACATTCCTCTTGCAACTGTCGCATTCATTCACTGACTATCTGCAAATCCGGTAAATGAAAACTCAATCATCTTTAACGTTATTGCTTACAGGATGCTTGAGTAAAAGCAATTGCCTCTGATGTTATCGGTCAGTTTACCTACTATTCTCCTCCGTCTCTCACTTTTTATCCGCTACCCTGGCCATAAGTTATGATTCCTACCAATTCCCAGTGAGAAAGGCTCGATCTACTCAGTAACAGCGGCTAGATATGGCAGCTGTAACCTTGCCGCTGTAGCCCGAAAGTGTTTGTTAGACCACTTAGTTGTGAATACTTCAAATGTTGGTGTGATCAACATTCCCCATGACGCGTCCTTCCCTTCATCTGAATTTCCTTCAACAGATATTTTCACTGTACTTCTGTCGGATGCTCTCAAGCTCGATCTAATAGTATTTCCATTACGAGTTTATAAATACGAGTATTTCCTAAGGATTGATTGTAGTACTAGCCCTTGTTGTTTATTTACACATCATAACTTATCATCGTCATTGCCTTAATGCATTCGATATGTCTGGATACGGTGACGATAATTGTGAACTTTTAGTCCATTTGCTTAGACTTTCAAAATGTCAGAAGTTTTCAGATTAATCCATTAATATGGTTCCTGTCGGCTGTCCACGCATGGTTGGCACCCTGGTGGCACACTATACTTGAGACGTTGAATTTGGCCCTCTCCAACATCACATAGACTTTCAATCAATTCCAGGGCATTTGTGAGCCTCGATCATCTTGACAACTTTGTGGCCTGCCAAATACACTTTCAATGGATGCTCAGGGATCCACGTAAATGTCGGGATCAGTTCAGGATAATGACGCAAGAGTTATTTTCTCAAATGGCTTAATAATAGCATCCAGAAATTCATATAGCCTCGAAATTATTGTGGAATGCATAGTTGCCGATGGCGGCTATTACTATCACTCCGAAAAGCCATGTTTAAAAAAGTCAGCTAGGTATCAGTCGAGAGCCTGAAACATAAACAGCATATGGATCGAGAGAATATGAATCTCTGCATATCAGCACTCCTCGTTATAGACTAAGCCGAGATTATCTATCTAATTAGCACAGCCTCGAGCAATTGGCCAACTCTATACGGCAGAAAAGTAAGCAACAGAAGTTTGGATTGATTGGGAAGAATAGGATGTTCGTCAGCTCATGTTCAACCTATCTTTCAGCACTTAAAACTCAACAGAAGCAAGGTCCCCCTGAGGGACCAAGAAGTAATGTTATTAACTGTTGACGGTTTGTTGGTAGTAGAACAAGGTTTTACCGGTGATGCTTCATTACTCTAATAACTCTTAAGGGCCTGTAATTATAATTTTCACTCTTTGTTTTGAGTTACAGTTAATCGGGGGTAACGTCAGTCATGGCATAATGACATGTGAGGCGTAATGAAGTTCATTTTTTGACATACTTTACTCATTTCCTCAAAAACACCACCAATATGCGTCTTAAAAGCAAAAAAGCAAGAGACCGAAACTCTAGTCCTTGAAGCACTAGCTGGCATCAAAATCGGCAAATATAAGTCAGGCCACGCGGCTGCACAAGAGCTGGGGAGTAGCGCGTCAACGCTATACCGTCGACTTAACGACCACTCTTCTCGCTCGACTGCTCGAATTAAATAACAATTACTCTCAGAAGCACAGGAAAACACACTTTTTAAGTGGATTAAACAACTTACAACGGGTGGTTACCCTGTCACTCATCCGTTGCTGCGTGAAATTGCATCTGAAATTAGGATTCGAGGCATCGCGCATCGCGTCTGGCGGTCCCAACAAATTGAGACCTAAAGGCATGCCAATTGGAAGGGATTGGGTTCCACGCTTCATACAACGCCATCCCCAAATTAAATCAGTTGTAGGCCGTCGAATAGAAGCCAGTAGAATTAACGGTGCAACCAAAGACGCGTTAACGCGGTAAAAGACAACATTGACCAGTTTGACATCAATATCGCGAACATTCACAACATGGACGCGACAGGATTTGCTATTGAATCCATGGATTCCACTAGTAGTTGTTGGTTCGACCGTCCGAACAAAGCGGCAGGCAAATCCAGGTCGTCAGGAGTGGATCACCATAGTTGAATGTATCTGCGCCGATGAAACAAGCATCTTACCTTTTGTCATCTTTAAGGGCGTAAATTACGCGTCAGATGAGTTCCTCGATCCCTTCAAGAGAATTGGCATTTTTCAGCAAATAAAAAAGGATGGGCAAGTAACGCTCATGGCTATGAGTGGTTGGTACGAGTTTTTGATCCTCAGACGGAGGACAAGGCCAGTGGCGAAAACCGTCTTCTGATTTGCGATAGACATGGTAGTCATATAGGTGGCAGTTTCATTGCATATCGCATGCAGAAAAATATTCAGCTTCTTGTGCTCCCTCCTCATACCTCACATATGCTGCAACCCCTTGACGTTGCAACTTTTGGACCGTTGAAGAAGGCGTTAACAAAGGCGTTATCACCGTTTCACGAAGCGCGACTGGCACGAATTCAGAAGGCTGCATGGCTGGAGGCATACGTCCAAGCACGAGAATCTAGCTTTCATTTAATAATATTGCATCAGCCTGGCGACGGACAAGATTGGCTGCATTGAATCGAAAAAAAGCGCTTCGTTATCTGCCGGCTGAAGCAGCAGACAATCCGCCAGCTCTGCTAGCAGTTCAAACGCCACATATATCGCCCACCAAGGCGACTTTTAATAATTTTTTTCTAAATAGTTTTTCTCCATAGCTTGGAGGACTTCAGTGGGCTACTGACGCATTTCAACAGCACACACAAGTGTTGAAAACGCCTGTTCGTTCATTTGTGCGCGAAACGGCTTCTCGGAGCGAGCGGAAGTCTACGGGTCGAATAATCCTTGAACATGAGATTGAAAATCTTCGCAGGATCGTTAATAAAAGAAGAGTCTTCAAGGAAGAAAAACGAGCGATTTTGAAGAATAAATTCAGGTATGCGGTGGAAGAATTACGCAACGGGGTAAGTTATTGCAAGCAGAAAAGGAGACTCGAGAGCGAACAACAAAAAAGGTTCAGAAACATTACACCCAGGCCGAGGAGGTACCAGAAAATGACATAGAAGATGAATATACGTCTGCTGAAGAAGGTGAAAGCCCAATAAAAGATTGTATTATAGTTGCTCGTAAATAATCAAGCTTTTTATGTGGAGGTGTCAAAAAATGAACTTCATTACACCTCACATGTCATTACGCCACAACTGACGTTAAACAGGGTTACAGATGCGAGAACTGTTCTCACAATGACTTACATAAGAAACACGTCGATACTTCATTTCCCATCGCAGATCACACAATTCGTCTTTCTTAACTAAACTTATCCCATTGATAACTTCAGTTTCTTTTGAGGTGATATAGGTTAAATAAGAAATTATGACTGACACAAAATGCACGTCGATAGCTGAGATCAATCAGATATGCCAGACTGTTCGAAGCACTTTCACAACTCAAAAGACTATTCCTTTGTCATATCGACTTGAACAGCTGAGAAATATCTTTTACGCCTTATCTGATAATGAGAAAGAAATATTTGAGGCTATTCAGGCGGACTTTCACAAAGCTCCCTTTGAGACTCTCGTAACAGAATTGGGAGTTGCTCTCTCAGAGCTTTCGTATGTCATCAACAATCTGGAGAGCTGGGCCAAAGATGAGCATCGAGGTTCTGATATGATCTGGATGGCTATGAAGCCCAAAATCAGAAAGCAACCGTATGGATGCGTTCTAATTATTGTGTAAGGTTTTATTTAAGATATATCGAACTGAATTGAATAACTGATTTTTCATTCAGTCCTTGGAACTATCCCATTTTGTTATCAATCTCACCGGTAACTATACTCGTCAAATTTCATGGTGTGGACGCAGATATATATACTAACTATCGTAGCTTATTGGTGCTATAGCGGCTGGGAATACTGTAATTGTTAAATTATCGGAATTTGTTCCACACACATCTGCTGCGCTGATAAAAGTGTTAAATTCATGTCTCGATAACTCTGCATACAGAGTCATGACAGGTGGGATTCCTGAAGCAACCGAATTACTTGAAAACTGTATCTTCGATTTTATTTTTTTCACCGGTAATGGTATAGTGGGAAAGATCGTACAACGGGCAGCTGCCGAGAACTTGACTCCAACTGTGTTGGAACTGTAAGTCGCGCATTTTAGTTAATATATACGGTATTCGCTTCCGGTTCAAGAACTAATTTCTTGTTATCACAGTGGGGGTAAAAGCCCTACTTTCGTCATGAAAACTGCAGATATATCTCTCGCTGCGAAGCGAATTGCGTATGGCAAATTCGTCAATGCTGGACAGGTTTGGTTGAACACATACGTATATATACGAAGAAATTTGCTAAGTCAATCCTAGACATGTGTTGCGCCTGATTACATCATGGTCGACAGATCTATCGCAAATGAGCTAATAGAAGAACTGAAAGTTGTCGTCGAAAACTTTTATCCTAACATTAGTTCTGAAACCAAAGATTACGCTCACATAGCAACTAAAGGCCATTTCAGCAGATTGACAAATATAATAGATTCGACTGATGGCGATATTGTTATTGGCGGAAATCAGCATGCGGAAGCCTCCAATTACTTCATTCCTCCTACGATTATCACCAATGTGAAAATGTCAGATTCAACGATGACGCAAGAGCTATTTGGACCGATATTGCCGATTGTAATCATCGATTCCGTAGATGAAGCAATTGACTACGTCGTAAATTATCACAATTCGCCGTTGGCTTTGTATATTTTCTCCACCGACAAGGCTGAACAAGAGAAGAGTAAGACATTGGCTTATTTTAAGATACCTTCCTAACTTTTTAGTTATGAGTCGGGCCAATTCCGGTGGCGTAATGGTAAAGAAGTTTTTCATGACGATAATGTTTGATCTTCTAACTTGAATAGATAAATGGTACGATAATGCACGTAGGAATTCCGTATGTACCGTTCGGTGGCGTCGGTAAATCTGGAATTGGTAGATACCATGGTCAGAATCTTGTTTTTTCCAAATGATATATGTTCGATAATCGATTGCGTCTAACCAACCAAATATCTGTATAGGTCATGATTCATTCAATGTATTTTCGCATCAAAGAGCTGTCATCACAGAACCTTATTGGACTGAACATATTACGAAGGTAAGATATGAAGCCGGCTGTGTTATCACATTCAAGCTAAACGACGCTTTACAGATGAGATACCCTCCTTATTCGACTTCAAAGGAAAAAGGATATCGTACTATTTTATCTCCCTATCCCTGGTTTCCGCGTAATGGACCATTTTCAGCATCCTTAGTTTGGAAACTATTTCATGTCAAGTCCTACATGGTATTATCTACGCTGTTCTTTTCAATTAGTGTTGCATTTTTAGTTAAAAAACCTTCAGTCTTGGCGCAAGTAATTTTTCTGTGTTCTCGCTTCTTGCGCCTACAATCTGGACCTAATTCCTTCAAATTTAAAAGTTCCTCGACTTAATACGCGATGGAAAAACGAACGACTTCTCCCGACAATTATTTAAGAGTATCTTAGCAGCATATGGTCTTGTCACTTAACTGACTTTCATTCGTATATGACAACGTTATATAATAGAATAGTAACATTCTTTTTTATGAAGGCAATTTAAGCATCAGAATACACGATTACGTTTCTCAGTGAGGTGGTTCAATCTGAACTTGAATTCAATGCTCAAGATTTATTGTACTTTTGATAGTGAACAAAGAGAGTTGCAGTTTCAAACAAACGGAGATCGTCCGATTTATAATCACTGTGCATATTGTCTACTTTGATTCCAACTCTGTGTTGATCTACAATTTTATTATGTGGAAATCTTCTGAACTGAAATGACGCTTGCGATTCTTTCTCTGACGTCATCTATCGTTGAACGTCCAACAATTTCTATGAGCTTGAGGCCTTTGTTGTCAATCTCAAAAAGGTACCTATCTGTTGTTAATATAAATCATCAGAGCCAGCCTCTCAAATCTCCGCTACTTTTTCTTACCAACTCTGTAATGTTACGTGAAAGGCATCGTTGTCGCGTGAGAGGTCATTCATAAATATATGGATACTATAAAAATAGAATTTATCTCATACTCTCAAGGATCTTAGGCCCACTGTACATGTCCACCAGATCCAAACTAAACTCATCTTTGCCAATTCTCTTGACCGTCCAAGGAACGACGCATTTCGCGAGACCACCGTAGAAACCACATAACCCCAATATGGTGAGATCAAATTTTCCGGCCCTTATCAAAAGATTCTTGAGATCCAAAAAAAAGTTCGGGCAACATAGTGATGGTCTCTTTTCCACTATTGATGAAACCAAGATTCTGAAAGCCTTTCTTTGGAGGCTATCATTATATTAATCACACTATCTGTTGTAATGGCAAAAGTTTAGATAAGTCAAATCTTACCGTCCCATTCCGAAAATCCATTTTAGATTGAATAAATCATGAACATCTTCTCCTAATCGAGCGGGTGCTAATGTTGGCATAGAAAATATAGTGAAAACATTACTATTGAATTACAGTCATGATTGAAAATTACACCTCATCTAACAGAAATACAATCTGTAAACTCTTTTGCTACGCACTTAATGATTTTAGGCCATCTTTCGTTAAAAGTATTAAGATCAATAGATGTTTAGAGCATGACTTCCTATTTCCAGGAGCCAGTGTCAATTTCTCAAATCCTTTATTAGAATATGATTGTAATACCTAATCGACATAGATACTTGAGAGATGAACATCTTCAGGATCGATGTCTCCAGGGCTCAGTCTCGAAAATCATTAATTTTCCAGTACTTCCATTACACCACTGAAGCGGCAAGCTGATAAACGAAAATGAGAATTACCCATTTTATTGGCCTTGAACGCCTTGATAGTTTCAAAATCTCCGCCGACTTTAGGAAAATCTTGTTCCCCTGAATACCCTGCTCTCTGTTGGCTTTGAAACCTTATTCATATGCTCGTCAAAATAATTCATGGGTTCTCTACAGACGTTGACTTAACGATCAACTCTCGATATAACGATATTCGCTATAACGAAAAAACATCTGTGAAAATGGACGAGCGATAACTCGACCGGATGGAGCGATTCACAATTGAATCACTCCACTTGTTTAAATACATCTATGCTTGACTCACGACAAAACCGAGCAGGACGCTCATCATTCTCGCGGTACCCGTTTAGTTGATTTTGGAGTTGCTGATGTAACAATCTTCATTCAGCTGGCAATATATATCTGAAGGTTTGTTTTGTCAAACAAGTGGATTAGAGGTGTAACTTGAGCGTATGCCTTCATGAAGCGGGGTAAGGGTTGTTGTGTTGCATTGGCTAAACGATAATCTACATTCGTTTTACTCATCAAATCGTATGCTCCACTGACATGTTTGGCCTGAACTAATGTGTCGGGCTCTGTATTGTTGACAGCGGTTTGTAGAAACAAGAGAGCGAAGCTTAGATAAATCGCTGTTTATGATTACATATCGAGTATGGAGGGTAATATATTACGTATAACGAAATCAACTGCCGCTTGTTTAAATATCGAGTAAAGAGGGTAATCTATTAAATATAACGAAAGCTTATTTGCAGTTTCGTTATATCCGGCGCCAAATCATTCCTTTATATCGAGACGACATTGTAGTGTATGTGACGATATCTATTTCCTATCTACGGACATCAAGAAACGCGACACACAGCAAACCACGCTCGTCCATTTTTAGAGTTTTTTCGTTATATCGAGTATCATTATATCGACAGTTGATCGTATTACCCTCCTTACTCGATATCTAAATCTAACCTTCGCTCTCGTGTTTCTACAAACCGCTGTCAACAATACAGAGCCCGACACAGAAGCATACGATTTGATGAGTAAACCGAATGTAGATTATCGTTGAGCCAATGCGACATCAACCCTTACCCCGCTTCATGAGGGCCGCTTCATGAGGGCCGCTTCATGAGGGCATACGCTCAAGTTACGCCTCGAATCCACTTGTTTGACAGATCAAACCTTCAATATTGCCATTGTTACACCGGCAACCCCAAATCAAGTAAATATCTTAATAGATCTGCAAATAACCAGCATGCTGACCTCTATAAAGGACTGGTTAATCCCAGTCTTGGAGTACCAAATCAGCCATCATGAGCTTAACAAATACTGAAGGCTATTCCGCCATTTGCTGCCAACTAGATACTGTGTTCACAGATTCAGACTGTGAACGCATTAATGATCTAGTGGAACGAGTCCACCAGATCACTACTGCTGGATACTTTCTCGCTAAGGACGTTCTGCTGCAAAAGCTTGAGGAAGAGCAGAACGCGGACGAATATCTGTCTAGCGACGATGGCAGCAGTAGCATCTCATCAATGGATTCGAATGTAAAGGGGTCAGACACCCTCAATTCATGGAAATACGTCAACAACAACTTCTTTCGAGAGTGCCTTCTCTTATTAACGGAATACAAGATGAAGAAAGGGTCCGCAGAGACATTGACTAATAGTTACCGAATGACTATCAGAAGACACCTTGCATCCTTCGAGAAGAATTACCACTACTCTAAAATACAACTAAAGTCACCCGGGCAAGTCATGCAGTACGAAGCCAACCGCATAGTCACAGCATATACGAATACCATAAAAATGCACCTAGAGAAACACCTACTCAGGGCAATCAACCAGTCCTTGAAGCCACCAGGTGGTAAGTCAGAAGCAGCGGCAGCTGCACGAAAAGCCTTCTTTACAGCGACCAGAAAGTTCAAACAAATACTGTCAACTGCTGCGACTTCAGCCGAACGACTACAGGCAGCTGCCTCGCTCCCTGATGTTCACCGGATGGTGTTCGAGAATATGGAGCTAGCAATTTTTAAGTTCTTGCCCATTAGAATATTGAAGACTAAGGAGAAGAAAAGACAGAAGGAGCAGACGAAGCACACGATACACACGGGAGCACTCGAATCCAAATGGAGTGAATATGACAATCGCAAATACGACAAGCAAGAAGAAGAAGAAGAAGTAGAAAAAGAAGAAGAAGAAAAAGAAAAAAGAGTCTAGAAAACTGTTGAAATTCGATATAGAGCACAGGCCTGAACGATATCTTATGGCGATGGTCGCCTTGGCCAAGTATGCCAAGGCTCATAACATCCACAAAACACTGACAATACCAGTGAGGAGATCGATGATACCCAGTGCAACATTTATTGATTTTCGGATTTTCTGCTTGGGTATCAGGGCGGAGACCACGCGGTCTGAGTCAAAGCGGCAAGATGAAAGCCACGCCGGTTGCGAACCCTGGAAAAGAACAAAGCAGGCAACATGCTCGGAGACAGACACTGATGACGAGCAGATAAACCGACGGAACAGCACCGGACGAGCTTGTCGTCCCGACTGTCCTGGAAATCAACTTGTTCTATGGAAGAATTTTATCAAATTCGAGTCTCGGATCCAAAACTCGTACCAACCACTCATAGCCATGAGCATTACTTGTCCATCCTTTTTTATTTGCTGAAAAATGCCAATTCTCTTGAAGGGATCGAAGAATCCAATCTGAAGCGGAATTTACGCCCTTAAAAATGACAAAAGGTAGGATACTGGTTCCATCGGCAGAGATACATTCGGACTATGGTGATCCACTCCTGACGACCTGGATTTGCCTGCCACTTCGTTCTAACGGTCGAATCAACAATTACTCTTGTAGAATCCATAGTCCAATAGCAAATCCTGTCTCGTCCATGTTGTGAATGTTCGCGATATCGATGTCAAATTGGTCAATGGTGTCTTAGACCACGTCAAACCACTCGTTTTTTGTTGCGCCGTTCATTCTGCTGGCTTCTATTCGACTGCCTACAGCTGATTTAATTTGTGGATGGCATTGTATGAAACGTGGAACCCAATCCCTTCCAATTGGCTCGCCTTTTGGGCGAAATTTGTTGGGACCGTCGGACGCGATGCCCCGAATCCTAATTTGAGATGCAATGTCACGCAGCAACGGATAAGTGACAGGGTATCCACCCTTTGTAAGCTGTTTAATCCACTTCAGAAGTGTATTTTCTTGTGCTTCTGAGAGTAATTGCTCATTAAGTCGAGCAGTGGAACGAGAGGAGTGGCCGTTGAGTCGACGGTATACAGTTGACACATTAATTTTCAGCTCTCGTGCAGCCGCGTGACCCGAATTATATTTGCCGGATTCAATGCCAGCTAGTGCTTCAAGGACTAAAGTTTCTCTTTCAGTCGCGTTTTTGCTTTTAAAACGAACATTGGTGGTGTTTTTGAGGAAATGAGTATGGAAGGTCAAAAAATACATGTTATTACGCCTCACATATGATTACGCCATGACTGAGGTTAGTAATCTGACATATCTGTCGCGAGAATAAAATAGCGATGCCAGCTATCTGAGCGCAAAAACTTCGAGTGACTCCCAGAGTCCGATTTTTGTGGCTACAGACAATGCGCTCGAATCTCCTAATCTTCTTTCGCTCGTGTCCTTGCCTGTGCCCATCCCTATGCCATTGGTCATCGTTTCCTAAAAGAGTCTGGGGAGATTTTCTTATTGTCTGTCTGATGTCAATAGTTGAAGATAAAAGGATCGGGAATTTTCACTACTAAGTGAATATCCACGTTAAGCGGTCACGTGAAAATTGCTTAGCGAAGCCTAAAAATAGGCCTAGGCGTGCCTCCAATCACAAGAGACCCTGAAAGCGAGGGTCCAAACGGAGAGAAACTCACCCTATCAGACCCTTTCTTAATTTATTGGGTTAATCTGTCAATACGAGCTTGTCTTCAAATAGAGACCCTGTCCTGCAGAGGACTCTGTCAGTTTTACTCCGTACTCACTCATTCATTTTTGATCGTTTCTGATCTTCCTCTCTTTTATTTTATATCTCAAACATGTTCTCTCACGCTCTCCTCGCTCTGTGCACTGCCACAGCCGTCATCGCCCAAACCACTGCCGACTCCTCTCTCTTATCCCAGTTTGGTGTTGTTGATGGATCCGACTACGGCGTCTCTATTGTCGGGAGTGTATGTCTTAGACACAGGAAATTTATCTGCATCAACCTTAATCAATCCATCCTGACTAACGAACTATTCAGGATGCCACTGCCACCACCTACGTGGTAACCTGCGACGACCCCTCCTCTGATGACTGCGCCTTCCCCACCGACGGCGCCACCATCGTCGAAGCCTCATCTACCATGGCGCTGTATTACTCTTATGAGAACGTGTGAGTACCCCTAACCCTGATCAATCATCCCCATAACTATCTACGCTACCATCCTATACCAATCAACCAATCCTGACTAACACCGTGCTAGTACCGTCTCCCTCGGCTGCTCCTATTTCGCCTCCAGCTCCTCAGCAGCCTGCATCCTCTCCGAAGGTGGCCCAGGTCTAAACGGCACCTCCTCCGTGGATACCATCACCGTCCCCGCCTCGGATCTCGACCTGGGTTTCGTTACGGCGGCTGCCACTGGTGGTGCTACTGCTACTGGTGAGGTTACTGCCACCGCTGAAGCTAGCGCTGGGGCTGTGCCCACTGCTGGGGCTGTGCCTACTGCTGTGATTTCAAGGCCTACTACTACCGGGGGTACGACTTTGGTTACTGCGACAGGGTCCGCGACGGGGACGGCTTCGGGGAATGGAAGTGCGACTGGAACTGGGGCTGCAGTGAGTGAGACGTCGGCGCCGAAGACGGGTGGTGCGGTTGGCGGTTTTGGGGGTGTTAATGCGCCTTGGATTGTTGGTGCGGTGGTGGTTGGGTTGGGATTGATGTTGTAGAGTGGAGATGGAGGTTATGTACATACTGTCTGGTCTGTCTCTGGCATATACTGTATATCAATCAATCATGAGGATGTAGTGTAATATTGTTCTGCTTTACACTACCCTTTAATTTACTCGGTCTCTCCCTCCTCTTACTTAATCACTCGCTCGCTTGCTTGCTACACTCAACTCAACTCAACAACCAACGCCTCCAAAGCCCCAACCCTAAATCTCCACAACCTCCTTCTCTGCACCACACACACGTCCCATTCGCAAACCACCTCCCCACTCCATCAGTCGCTTGAAAGGGAGGATGAAGGGTGTTATTCCATCAAGGGATGCACCTTGGGTTTATGCCCTGAAACGAAGAATGAGTGAAAGGGTTGACTACTACCGCCCGCGAGCTGCCCGCAAAACTTCGCTGGGCTCTCACCTGCCAATTCGCGCCAAGCATCACGCTGATTCGCTGTCGTTTGTCGCATAAAGTATTAGCGTACCTTGCCGGAAAGAGCTCGCGCTGTTCGCTCCGAATGGCGTCTTGCTGCCTTGAAACAGCGAATGCTGTGCTGCTAAACTGCTGCTAGGCGCTACTTGGTCGATGCCCTGGCTGGTTTTGGTCTAGCTTTTTGCGTGTGCTCCAGATGCAATATTAGCTCCTTTTCATTTTCATAAATACGAGGTGAACAGATCTCTTGCGTCTCTGTGGCTTTTCAATAATCATCATCTGCCAATAAGGATGGACCACGCCCTCTTGGGAGTATTTCCCACCCCACTTACACGTGGACGTCATCACAATAATTTTCCTACTTTGTTCCCTACTTTGCTCCATCCAACCAAAACAAACCGTCAAACCTTTCATTTCTCACCCTTTTCAGACCTTTTTTCTACCCTTTTTCCTGTCTTTTTTCCTGTCTCGTTTCAGGGCATCAGCGTGCGGAGCGCGCATCACCAGTATAGATGAGCTGGTTGTGTCAAAGCAGAGAAAAGCGGCCACCAAGGGCTGGGCGGCGTGACTAAATCTCATTGGGAAGTGGAATCTCCATTCCGGGTAGGCGGTCAGGCACGGCCGAAGGCGGTTCAAAGAGAGCCATTTCTGGCGCCCCGCTAACCATGCCATCGTATACTTCGACTCTAATAGTATCGGCAGTTTTTTGCTCTGCCTATTGTCGGAGGAAACTGAGGTCGGGAAATGTCCGCGCTGACTAAGAACACGTTGATCACTAAACACCGTGAAAACGACGATGCTACCTAATTACGAGAGAGAATCAAGGAGCCCTAGACCTGGTCTAGCGGGGCTGATTCTCTTACAGAAACCATCACCAGGGATGTACATAGTTCGTTGCACTGCTGTAGTCACTCAATGTGGCTAAGCAGGGGCTGCTTAGCTGTCCAATGACAACTGGAACTGTGTACGACTAATAATAATAATAATAATAATAATAATAAGTTCATAAATACCATCCTCAGGATAGTATTTGATCTGGAACATTGCTGCCCTTCCTCAAGAACACTCCCCAATGAGCTCATGCTGGGCAATGGCTTTCGAAGGCTGTTAGGACAGTATATTCATACCATCTAACAGCGTCGGGGTTAATCTTCGTATCTGCTGCTTGCTGGGATCAGTGGCGACAGGGCTGCTCTGTCCTGCTACCCCAATCAATCCCCTGACCTAAGACGTCCTATATGGTGATTTGATTCGGAGAGTCTTCAGGAAGCGCTGGGATATTTACCGATACATTGAAACCTTTGATGCGCTAGCACGACGCGTATTTCGAAGACCTTCGTGGTTCAATGGCCGTTTTTGGGGTCGCCTGAGGGACTTCATTCGGTGCGTTGTCTCCGATGGCGTTTACAATGCGAAGATCATGGAGCAGACGTTGATGGATGTATTTGGCGCAAATCATTCGATGTTTGGCTCCCAAAGGTTACTCAGGGAAGAAGGCTCTTGTGACCGACACTGATACGGAGAACTCCTCAACAGTGGTTTTTGGATCTTACAATGGAGCAACTGAAGTAGACAAACCATTCACAATAGTTAATCAATTGTCTCAAGGATACTGCACTAAAATGTTGTGCCAAATCAAAGAATAGTCGATATATCATCTGCTTCGAAAGCATCATCGTCTTGTTCTTAGCGCCAGTTGACGGGCATTTTTTGTGGCCGCACATTGTTCTGAGCTGCTGCGGCGTAGCATCGTAGACAGACCAAATAAATTGCGGCATAATACAGAGAAAATGACGCACGAGCAAAGCCCAACCAATGTATGCCAAACTGTTAATCCCATACTTACCTAGCATAATTTACAATTTAATACAGCTACCATAGTAAATATACAGGAAGTTATGTCATCTTTTATGGAACTAGCAATTGTAGAAATACAATATAATAGGTCTCACTAAATTGAATTGAACGCTTATTCGTTAGTTGGGAACATTAGTACAGTTGCGGCCATACCAAGATGAAAACACAGTTCCCCGTTCGATCAACACCAGTTAAATATCTTTGGGCTTACTCAGTACTGCGGTGGGAGACCACGCTGGAATCGTAGGTGTTGCAATTTTTTTTAAAAGCTGTGTTTTGTTATCTGTCGTACACTTTTTTCTTTGGAATCCTATCTCCAAGTCGAAGCGCGCTCGACCGTAGATGGGCAAGCTCATTGTATCATCAGCTACTGCATTTATTCAAGAATTTTACGATCTTCTGCACTCTACCAAATCTAAATACAAATACGGCCCCCTCCGATCTTATTTCTTATCTTCTGTCTTATAGAGTTTGCGTTATGATCTATTAAAAGCATCATTCTGGATGCAGGATGTACCTATCCTCTCTATTCTTAGACAGTCTCTGGACAAAGGAGAGATCAATCTATAGAAGAAGCAGGGCATATCGACGCTAGTAAGATGACTTAAAATTCTAGAATTAACTCAACGCAGTTTGAACAATCAATTCTGTCCTTTTTTAGGAGAAAACGAACATATTTGAAAACTCTTTTTTTGGGAAGGGGGGGAGTTGCGGGGTGAACTGAAATCTATCATCTTTTAGTCTTTCGAAAATTCAACTACCACATGTTCACTGCTTAACAAATACAGGCATAGACTCAAGAGGACAATCAACTTCCAGCACTTGACCACCTTCATATTCCATCTTTCCCTCATAATCTTTCCATTTCGCTCCCTTAGGCAAATAGACCTTTCTCTGCTTCAGTCCCGGATATAATACTGGAGAGCATAAATATTTTCCACCATACATATACTGGTCTTCGACCTCCCAACATTTGAGATCTTCGGGGAAGACATAGAAGCAAGGTCGCATTACTGGCGTACCAATTTCGTGAGCTTCCTTCATCAATTCACGAGTATAATCCCTCATCTCCTCTCTTATCCGCATGTACTTCTTACAGATCTCGTATACTTCTTCTCCGTACGACCACACTTCGTTTGGCGCACCTGAAAGACAAACAGCGCCGCCGGTAGTGCCAAATTGCGGCTGTTTTGGCTCTCTATTTCCATGCAAACGCATCACCGGGCAATATGCACCCCACTGGAACCAACGCACAAACAGCTCCCTAAAAGTCTCGTCATTCGGATTGCCGCCATGAAATCCACCAATATCAGTCGTCCACCACGATATCCCGGCAATTCCCATGTTCAAACCCGCCACTAGCTGGTTCCTAAAAGTGGACCAGGACGATGCAATGTCACCACTCCAGACTAGAGCACCAAATCTTTGGCTACCAGCCCACGCACAACGTAGGAGGTTGACAATATTTTTCTGACCTTCTGCTTCCATACCTTCGTAAAACGTGCGTGCATAGTCAAAGGGGTAAATGTTGCCGATAGATAGGTTGCTGCCAAGATAATATCGGTAATTATCGAAATCGTAAACAGTGTATTCAGGCTCCGCTTCATCTAGCCAGAATACCTTTATGCCTTTAGAATAATAGTTTAATTTTGCTTTCTCCCAGACATAATTGCGTGCAGATGGATTGGTCGCATCGAAGTATAATGAGGTGGCTTCGTATTTTTCCATGGCTGTACGTACACCACGGTCGGTGCGGATTAGGTAGCCTTTCTCAAACATCTCGTCAAAATTTTCAGATTTCTTGTCAACAGTTGGCCAGATAGAGACCATTAATTCAATATTCATATCTTTGAGTTCGCGGACCATGGCATCTAAGAGAGAGATTAGTATGTTTGGGTTGAATTGGGAAATTAGAATATATTCGTATGCTAACCGGGATCAGGCCAGTATGTAGGATCAAACCTAAAATCGCCTTGCTTCGGCCAATGGAAATAGTCTACGACAATGAGATCAATGGGTAGGTTGCGAAGCTTATATTCACGGGCGACTTGGAGGAGCTCGTCCTGGGTCTGGTACCTTAATTTGCATTGCCAGAAACCCAGGCCATATTCGGGCATCATGGGGACGGTACCAGTAGCTCGAGCGTAAGCTTGCTCAATTTCGGAAGGAGTATCACCGGCCACGATCCAGTAGTCCAGGATTTTAGTGGAGTAAGCTTCGAAGGTCATAATGTTCATTCCAAAGACCGCGCGACCGATGCCAGGATTGTTCCATAAAAACCCGTAGCCTAGAGAAGACATTGCGAAAGGAACGCTTGCCTGAGAGTTCCTGTGGGCCAATTCGAGATCAAGGCCCTTCAGATCAAGATACTCGTGTTGATATTGACCCATGCCGTAGATCTTCTCGTTCTTGGCTAGTGACTCGAGGCGTAAAGTCAGGTGGTAATCACCTCCAGGAATTGGCTTAAACTCGCGGCCTTCAACCTTGAGGGAGCTACAGTTAGGATCCGTGACATCGCGTCGATTCCGAACGTATTCCTCCAGCAGAAGTTGACCCTTCGAATTGAACACTGAGATCTTGCCGCCGGAGGTGACGACAGCTTTAATTTTACCATTGACTATGGATGCTTCCGTATCGCCGACGGAGATTTCAGCTTTCGATCCGACAACCTTCTGCAATGCCCAATCCTCCGAGGGCATATTGTGATGTTTTGTAGCGCGAACTCTAAGCGCATTGTCGCCCCACGGTTCGATCCAAACCTCTTCAGCATCATAGTGAAAAATAAGACAGTTATCACGCGAGTAAATCATTGTGAAGTTCTACATAAAGTTAAACTGTTCTCGTGGTGAATGTCGATGCTGTTCTTATACGTACAGCCAAGCTGTTGCCCCCGCTCGTGGACTGGAATACAGCCAGAGTTTAAGAGAGTACCCGAGCATTCATGCGACTGCAATGTTCTTTAGGCTAAAGCAGACGGGATCTCGCCTGCGGCCACAGATCAGTGACGTCCATCAGCACTTGTCCAACGGCTATCATGATGATGCATTGGTGCTTCCAGCGCTGGTCATCAAAGCAATAAGTTCATATACAGTTCTGGCTTGCCTTCAGCTAAAAGGTTTGTGGGTATTCTGTCGGAAAGAACGATCTCTGGGGAATAGTGCACCGGTAAGAGCGTCTGTTGTGGAAAAAAACGTACAGGAATGCGGGGAATTGGGTTTTCATTATTCTGAACGCTACACGATCCGGCTAAACTATTTGTACCTAGCTTTCTCAATTGGCCGATGAGCATGCACCCGTAGAGCCCCTAGCCCCTAGCCCCTAGCCCTGATCAAGGAGACATCACACATCAATTACGTCAAAGACCGCACGGCCGAAACCCTCACCGTCCTCCTAAACGGCCGCACCGGCACCCAAAGCCTCTTCCTCAGCCTTTTTCTGAACTTCGTGTTCCTGCGGGTAACGAGCGGCTTCGGTTTTGCATATGGGCGCGAGCGCTGTTTAAGTCAACTGAAACAGAACGTCATGAAATGATGAATCAAGCCTGTTTGCGGCTTCGGAGTAAGAGTGCGAGATGATTGTATGGACATGAGAGAGTATCACGAATTATCCGCAAATCATAGCACTGGAATCTAGGCTCTACAGCGCTGCGGAGTTATTGCGGCGGATGATACCCGATTGCAAGCGAAATTAGGGAAAATTTCTACTGTAGGAAAGCTATCCGCTGCTGCTACAAATCTGGAGTTCTGACGCGTGCGTTGTTGTGTGTTATTTGCCGTCAATTATCCGTGGGTCATAGTCACCACAATAGTAATAATATGTGGAGCAGTCCGCACGAACCTAACTCTGGTGACCAATATTACGAAATACAGGGACCGCGGGTCCCGAGAATTCCACATAAGACCGCACTTCCCCCCGCTTGCAATACTTCGCCGATCCGAAGGGTAATATATCAATTTAGCCAGAATTGAACTGGAAACCCGAAAGTAGGTATAAAAGAGAGCCCGGTGGCTTTATGTTCTCGAGAGAAGTAGAATAACGAGGTAGCTGTATTGCAACTATTAAGCAACGAAACAATGGTGACCATGACCAAAACTCTTATTGATTGGCAGCCTGGTAGTATTGTGCTGACGATCGACATCGACGACGAAGACCATGTGTGGCTTCGTTCGATTCGACCAGCGGGAGTGGCTACGCTGGCAGCGGAATCGCCAGATCACCGTGACAACGCTTTGCCGCTCGCCGAAGTCAGGCTGGCCGGTGAGGGTAATGAGATTGGGACCTCGAAGCGCCAGGTAGGTGGCTATCTCGGTCGTCGTTTGCGTTATGTGCGGCATGAGGAGCGTAGTGATGGG